>SJYC01026267.1:32527-56861 GCA_006408675.1 Madoqua kirkii
ATAGAATATCTTAAGATAAGAGAAGAAAGGTCTTTGCTTAGTTTCGGATCGTACCGTATAAAGCACAACTTCCGACTTGAATCATCTAGTTGTTTGAACTTTTCTTTATTTTTCGAGATTGGGTTGGTGTGAAGTGTACCCCACGAAAGGTACAATATAAGAATTTCAAGGGCCCGTCTTTCTTCAGCACGAAGAGGGTTGATCGAGAAAGCAAGGGCCCATTTAGAGCAAGGCCATGAGTAGATCGAAAAGGTCTCGCGAAGCCGGTAAGGAACGGAATTGACAAAATTCACCAGTGAAAAAATCAAATCTTGTTTGTGTTCCAGGGAATATAAAGGAGAAAGAGCAATGAATCCCTTTGCTTTCTCTATTTCTAGAGTAAGCGCGAGGGTTGCGTAGCGAAATGTAGTCGAAATACAGCTTGGACAGCAATCATGAGGCAATGACATTCTCGATGAAAGCAAGGAGTTTCCCCGGGAGGTTTTTATCCCTCAACTGAATTCTCGTAGTATAGGGTTGTTCTTGGCTTTTTTTCTCTTTAAAAAAGTGGTTCAGATCATTCATTAAAAAAAAACTCGCAAATTCAAGCGGCATTCTCCTAAAATGGAAATGGAAAAATTCTGAATTATATACGGGACAAAGGGTATATTTTTAGAAAATTGGTATAAAAAAATCTAAAATGGAATTCTCTGTAAGAGCTGCGGAACTAGCAAGTCTATTAGAAAGTCGAATTAGCAACTTTGTCACTAGTTTTCAATTGGATGAGATCGGTCGAGTGGTGTCCGTTGGAGATGGTATTGCACGTGTTTATGGATTGAACGAAATTCAAGCTGGGGAAATGGTTGAATTTGCCAGCGGTGTCAAAGGAATAGCCTTGAATCTTGAGAATGAGAATGTAGTAGTTGTTGTCTTTGGTAGTGATACCGCTATCAAAGAAGGGGATCTTGTCAAACGCACCGGTGTTCCTGCAAGAAAGCCTATGCTAGGGCTAGGGCGTGTGGCCGAAGCCTTGCTTCTCGCTTTTCTTTTGATAGGCATCCCCGGTTTATGCTTTTGTGCGGATGATTCGGTTTTCGAGGGTCATCATCTGATGGCTACTGGGTCGAATTCGGGTAACAGTTCCCCCGGATGGACTTCGTTACTGGGAAGCACGTCGCAACAACCCTTGGGCGGATCGCCCTCGGGCGTGTGGACCCAGTTTGAGCTGGAAGCTAATTCTCGGGCAAGTAGTACTTCTGTCAATCAGCCAGAACAAGCTATGCCTCCAGCGGATCCCGTTGCTTCCGGGGAAGCAGAAGCCGGTCCATCGGCCCCCTTTCCGTATCACGAGGAGGAGGTCATTGGGGGTGATTCGGTTCTGTCGATCCGGAATCGCCTTTTGTCACACAACCCCAATCCCTCCGCGGAAGACATTTATTTGGCTGATATTGACGCGAAAGACCGGTTGGAGGTCAAAGCAGATATCGCCATTATAATGTCTGCTCATGATCCAACTGGTGATTGGGTGAACCGCGGGGCGCGTGCACTCGACAACCCTCGCACCCTCACGGGGGAAGAGTCTTTGGAGAAGCTGTACATTATCCGTGAAAAGCTTCGCCAGCACGACTGGGAGACCATCAATAATTTGAAGGCAAAGATGATTTTCCGTAAAAGGGATGATACCTAAAAATTTAAAAAGCGAGATAAGGAAATCATGGAATTATTTTGTCTCTTCTCTGGTTTGATGGTAGCACGTGCTAAAAATCCGGTACATTCCGTTTTGTTTCCCATCCCAGTCTTTTGCGACACTTCAGGTTTACTTCTTTTGTTAGGTCTCGACTTCTTCGCTATGATCTTCCCAGTGTTAAATAAAAGGGTCTTTGTTTTTGAGTTTTTTCCGGTAAATATCTCCTCGAAAGAAAGGGGGGAGGGGTGCCAAGATCCGCGGGGTCTTCCCATCATGATCGACTAAAGGGAAAGTCGCAAAAGAGATATTGGTTCGAATCCAATTCATGATTCCAGTTCAGAAGGGCTTCAATCAATCTTTCAGTAAGCGGTTTAAGTAAGAAAAGTAAAGAGAGCCAGCTAGCCATAGTGGTAAATCCGAAGGGAGTAGGAAGACCATCTGCGCCGAAGTTATTTTCCCAAGCCGTCGAAGAAAGGCCTAGCCGAAGTAGAGTGGCAGAACGGGTCGAAAGCATGCAGATAGGAATGCCATAACCTGATTTCGAATAGGCCAATAAAGAAAGATATGGAATTCCGGGTATAACACAAGGCCATAATCAATAGCTTCATAAAAGACAGATTCCAAGTCTGATTTGAGCGTAGTTTTTCGCACTATCCAGCAAATGGAATGGTTGACCTCTACCTCTTCTCTTATACCTGACTTTGTTGCCAAGTGAACCTCGTATCTGCAGCCTTTTGGCTTCGTTTCACCCTGCTCAAGGAATTATAGCTCTCTATAGTCTTTGGATCCCTCTTCATTCAGCAGACGAGTTCGTTCTAGTGTGTATTAGGGTAGAGTAGAACGCTTCCACTTTTCTTTCGGGAAGAGATGAGGTTCGTTCTCACAGAGAAGGAGACTGTTCGGGTTGAGGAATCCTACCTTAGGCTATCCAATCGACTAAGGGCTTTGTGGGCTCGTGCTACATATTTTTTATTTTTATGGAATGAAGAGGTAGGAGAAAGGCTTCCAAGTAGCTTCCTTTGCGCGATTTCACCTTCCTAAAGATTGATATGCCCGCCCCATAGAAAATACACCACCTATTGAAAGGGAAGAGAGAAGGCTAAGTAAGGTCCTCGGTAAGGCGAAGAGAAGCCATGCCTTTATTGCTTTTTCATTCAAAGATAAAAACCAAGAAAAACCTATCTATCTAACTATCTAAACCCTAAACCCAATCCTAAACTGACTTCGGAACAGGTTCGAGAGCTTCGATCGACACCCTTTCTTATCTAGTGTCAGCTGATCCTTCAGCATCTACACCAACTACAAATCGGAAGTTTAATTCGAAAGACGAGAGTAGGCTTGAGGAGGATCAAAAGACGGATTCTCGGTCCCCTAAAGTTAGAAAGCAGGTTAGACAGAAATGTATTCCTATGGAAAGAAAAGTCACGAAAAGCGATCCATATGATCATAAAGAAAGGCTTGCCTATACGTCTTTTCTAGCGTACGCGCGGTTCCTTTCGATTGGAGCCTGTCGCTACCTGGATAAAGAAGCCAATTCTAGTTCGCCTTGTGTCATCCGATTTTAGGGAATTCATTGGATCGTGAACTCTTTCAGACCCTGGCCTTTGATCTTTCGCTAGGAGCGAGGTTGTCCTGAGAAAGAATGGTGGTAACCGAGACCCTGGTCAGACCTATATGCTATGAGACTACTCGAAGGGGGGCTTTTCATTAAGGGGACTCTTCACTCTTTCTCTTGCTTCTCCTTTTCCTTTCCTGACTCGGGCATTCACCTATTAGAACTCTTCATATCATAGGCTAGGACAGGATAGGAACTGAGATTCTTCATAGTAGCTTGCTTGTTTGTTTCCTGTTGCTTCTGTTTTGTTGGCCTGTGACCTGACCTTCCTGCCATGAAGGAAGAGGAAGGAAAGCAATAGCAGCCATTAGAAAGAAGAGTGGCGAAGAGGCCAGGAGCGAACACTATGAATGTAAGAATGGACTACTCTGAATCAGATCTGTTCCTATCCGCATTGATGAGGTCTCACATTCGATTAGGACAAGCAGTGACCACTATAGAAGAACAGAGACACAAGCTCTAGCCATTAGACAATCACTTGACTTTAACTGATAGCATTGAATGGGGAGCATGAAAGCAGAGAGGGAACAGTCTATCATGCATGTCTCTTTTAGGCCAGCAGGGGAACCCGGCATGGCTTGCTTATTTCATAAAGTCAGACAGAAAGCTTTTCTTTGGCTTCCTTGATCAAGGATGGGTTTCAGGTTAATCAGGTTATCAATCAGACAGGACAGGGGATAGATAGATATCAGATCCAGTTAATCAATGCTGGAAGTGAAAGTCCAGCTCTATCCATGCTTCCTGACGCCTCTCTTTCCTTAAGCATCAGCCCTTCTTCTATCGAGAAGATGAAGATAGGGAGTCAAAGAAGAAGATAGGGGTCCCCCCAGTCAGAACTCTCGATAAGACGCCTTTCTTTCCGTGCTCCGTATCCAATTTCAATGCGCTATCACTACCTCAATGCAATTCAGTAGTCTTCCGTGAAGGAATGAATGAAAGAGTGAACGGCTGTGGCACATAGGGAAGATTCATATGAAACTCAATTATGTATCGCTCGAAAGGGTTTCAAACAGGGTTGAAGCTTTAGCAACATTTGTAACATCTGTCTGTATCGGATCTATGCCCTCCTCATGTTTATAGTGCCTCTTCAAGCTCTTTTAGAGGGGATTATACCGAGAATCAGTCTCTCAAATAGACCGGATCTATCATAGGTAAACTGAAAAATGTACAAGAGCTCTTGTAAGGCATCTGAGATTCTTCAATAGGAACCAGAACTCGCTTGAGAAAGAGCCCTAACCCTTCCATACCTACCAAGTCTCACTGATCGCCCTAGCGAACTAACTCCTTCTCCAAACCGAGAAAAAGCCCCTGCCCTAACAGAGCATTTCAAGAAATAGACGTACGAGGGGTCAATGTCAAAGACTTTATTTTCACTTTCTTTCTTCGCTTCGTTACCCAGCCCGGAAAGAAGCGCATTGACATTTTGGTCAGGTCTCTCTATTCCTGCTAGAAATGTTCGATTTGCTTTGGTGAAGCTGTAGGGCGGTAGGCCCCATACGTGGCAACTGAATAAATACCTGTTAGAAAAAATCTTTTACCAACCTTGAAAACAAGATTTCTTTCCTTAATGCAATATCACAACGAGTCTATAATAGGCGAATTCCAATGCCAGCGCTTATAGCTAAATAGGATCTATATCTGAACCAAGTAAGGAGGAGGCAGGGGTCATCATGCAGGATCAGCTATACCTCTGAATCCCATAGTAAAGCCTTGTCCATTTCGGGGATGGGCCATGGATTTGATTGGGAAGATTTTGACCCCTTCTCTTCAAAGAGAACCTGCCCTCGTGCTTCTTTATTTCCTTCGCTTGTTAAGGAGTTGGAGCAAGTCTTTTCTGATAAGTTGCCCCTGTTGGCTGGCCCGAAGCAACTCCCCACTTCGAACGCGGGTCTCTGGCAATGGCAGATTTCTGTCTTCGATCGGAGTTTGCACGAATCTGAGGATATTCATACATATCACCTAGTAGTTAAATACGAATCGAATTGAGCGCGACTTCTGCTCATCAAAAGTGGGATTTAGTAAGCGTATTCTAACTAAATAACAGAGCTGCTGAAGGCGGAGGACTCTTGGCCCTATCACACAATAGGTATAGAGTTTGAAGTGAGCTTTGAAAGAAGGTTAGACGATGAATCTAGGGCAGCAGATTCTACTGAAAAAAAAGTACATAGGCTTAAGCGGAATTTCTTCTTTGAAAAGAGGCCCTTTATCCTAGGGGTAGGGAAGGATGCTATTTCATTCTCTTTTCTCAAGGAAGATTCCAAAGGAGCTCTTTCATTGAAGTGTCTGCCGCCCGGCCTGGTTACCCCAATCCTTAAGTATTTTCGTGCCATGATCTTATCATTGAATAATCAACGCAACTTCTTTTGGTTGGTCACCGCTGGATGATTCCGCGATACACTCCCCCTATCTGCTATTCTATTATCTCAAAGTATCGTCGAGGTATCCTGGTTTCGCCCCCTAGCGGTATAGTTCAATCTTTAGGGGCATCAGGGACAGCGAGAAGATTCTCAAAGAGATAACTCGCATATGAAGAAAGTATGCTTCGCTTGTCATTGAAGGCGGTTCCTGCTTCTACCGCGAAAGCAGGACAAGCAAACAAAGGGGGGTAGCGCTGCCCACCTAACAGAAGGCGCGAAAGAAAAGCGAGCCGGGAATTCGGCATCATATCGGTTAGCTGAGCCGGCCTCAAGGAAGAACTTTGATCTTGCCTTTTACCAGCGTCCTTATTTATTTACATAATTAACCCGTCCATAAATCTCTTCAGGTCCGCTCTGAACGACTAACTAGGTCGATGACTACTATTCCTACTCTTTGGACGGAGTACGGCTAAGCCTAACTCTGGACAACTTGTTGCGTGCTCAGAGGAAGTCTAACTGACAACCCTTATAGGTGTTGCACACTAACTGAAGCTTAGAAGGTTTACTTTGTTACTTTGCCTATCGCCCTTTCGTCCCGCGTACCTTGTCAACCTTTAATATCTTACAACACGATAATATCGGCACTCAAATCAATAGGAAAAATGGTCATTGTCACAACCGGGTATTCAGGTCTTCTTTCAGAACCTAATACCCTTTACGACAGGCGCTAACCGCTTTCTACCAGCTAAAGCTGCTCGGCTCAAACCGGGATCGGCTTACTCAATTCTTATAGCGGAGAGAGTGGTACCGTACTGGCTTTCAAGCGGCTTTCCTCACTCCCTGGCTGACTACTGGCATGACTACAGAAGAGAGGGAATTCCTACCAGACCAGAGAGAGGTGATTCTCTAACAAAGGAAAGAAAGGAATGACTATCTATAAAGAGACAGGCTTGCACAGACATCCCGAGGGGAAAGAAAGAAAGAGATTAGAAAGCCATAAGTCGTGCTAGCAACCGTCCTACTGTCTTGGCTCCTTTGCTTCGCTTGGAACGCTTGCTTCCTTCTTTCCCGAAGCTGATTAACCCGCCTTCTTCCCTCTCCGTGGGGTATCCTAAGAGAGATCTCTTATATTATATAAGTCATTCCATACCCCCGGAGCTAGCTTTCAATCTCTAAGAGCCGATTCGATGGCATCTTCTCTTATGATCTTTCTAGTTAGCGCGTAGTGGCTTAATTCGTATTCAATTAATTCCGGTTCATAAGAGTAAAAACAAACTTCCTCTTACTAAAGGCAAGGAAGCAGGACTATTCTCCTTTCTATCCTTTGAAATAAGTCCAAAGAGAACTCTTCTTTATATAAGAAGGGAGAGAGAACTCCTATACTACAAAGAAGCATGATCTTATCAGCCTTTTTCTTATATATATAGGATAGCACCATCTCTTCCTACTACGCGGTAAGATTTTTCATAGTATGCTTTTGTCGGTACGGAAAGCTAGTCTTCTTACCCAGATTCAAGTTAGCCCAATAGTGCAGCGGATTCTGTAAGAGCAAGGATAGAAGGAATTTGATTGACATCCCGATGGGAAAGAAGGAAAAGACTTGATTTCCGCTACGCACCTTGCTCTTCTCTGTTTAGGAGTGGGAGTCTTTTCTAAAGAGTGAAGCTCCTTATTCAAAGAGGAGCGGGTGGTTATCGAGGTTTGCAAAGTCTAAAACTTCAGCATGTTGGATGCACCCAAAGCCGGTTAACCAAAAGGCGAATAGTTAGCCGAGGAAGGGCCTGAATAAGCTTTTTGCCCGATAGGACGGAATCAATCGCAACAAGGAAGGAGTCTTCTTTAGGGATGATAAGGCACATAGGTCTAATTGCGCAGTGTGTTATATTTCCTCTTATATTCTTTTGCTTGAGCGGATTAGCCGATCGATTGAAGGTCCTAGGCTATCTGGTTGTATTATAAGCTCGGGTAGGTAAGGTTCAAGTAGTAGTAACGAGTCAGTATACATATGTGAGATTTCATTCGTTAGTGTGTTAACACGAGAAGGGAGGTGGGCGGGGTATCGATCCAAAGCTCGATGGTCAAGTTCGTTCGGCTGAGATCTTGCCTCAATAGGCTAAGGTCGGTCTTCTCTTTCTATTTTTGACTCAGATATCTTGCCTTTGTCCGATCGCTTTCGTTCATCAGAGGTAGTGGACAAGGAAAGCCCTCGGCGATTGAGAGTATAGGCCAGCGCCAATTGAGCGAGACCACCCAAACCTTTAAATACCAACCATTCTTTAATCTAGTTGCTTTTGTCTTCCCCGCTCAGTGATCTTTTTCAACCCTCTTTCAGGAGATCGTAATAAAGCATGGTTCGTTCTTCTATAAATGCTTTGAACCCTAAAGAGAATTCACAATCGGTATAGGATTGAGTAAGGGATTACTACCTTAGCAGGAAAAAATTACTTGCTTCTCCAATTCCGTGTGCTTTTCCAATAAACTTTTCCCCCGAGAATGAATCCTTTCTAAGAAGGGAAGAGAACTCCCCTTCGGTGGAGGAGGCACATTAGCAGGCGAGACAGTCACTCGCGGAAACACTTCCCTACTATTCGGCCCCGCATCATTATTTGACTCATGGCGCTTCTTAGCCAAATAAGTACGGTTTCACTTCCTAGCAAAACTAGATACATAAGGAACCATGCAGTTCGATCTTAGTTTTCTTTTTTTAAAGCGAGGGGGCGGCTATGAGAGGGTTGGCTTCCCTTTCTTTCATGATAGAGTCTCTAAGAGAGAATGCGAGGGTTCCGCCTGAGTGGATTGAGGAAAGATTGACTCTTTGACTCATAATACCACTCCGTGGGGGGCTTCTATCGAACGTTTTCTTTGACTGAAGTGGTTGGGCGCGGAGGGACGGGCTTTCCCACTTTACACAGTTTTAGTGGCTAGGAAAAGGCCTTCAACACGAAGGACAATCAATTAAGAGAAATTAATAGCTATATCCCGCGGACAAGGGATACTAGATCGTAGACTATCTCCCAGAGCCTCATGGTTGTCTTTCGGTGTGCTAGCCCTCATCAGGGAACCTTAGTGTAGACCGTTTGATCGAGAGCTCCGACACCGCGGAAGGTTCATCAACTCTTTTTCCAGCTTCAAAGATTCACAAAGATCGAGGAGCAGACTCTGGGCCAATTACTGGCATTGACGAGAACGGCTTTCTAATTAAAGTTTCCGGTACCTAATACTAGTCGACCAGAGAGAAGCCGACTTATCCGACAAGGCTAAAAAAGAATGGTTTATTGACCCGTTTCCACGGACTTTCGAAACAGGCTTGTGGAGGTGCCCATTATGCCGTTCGTTATGCCTCTTGTGATTGAGGTGTCCGGTGGACGTTCCCTTAGTTCCGCTAGCCATCAGGCTACTTTAGTAAGCTGTTCAACTCGTGCTTCTGATAGGAAGTTTTTCTTCTACTGGTCTTCCTCACTCTAACAAGTAAGCAAGCGCTACGCCCCTTCCTGAAGGAGTCAAAGAAAATGATATATATAAGAATAAGAGTTGTGGTTGGTTGTTGACCAACAAATTATGCATGGGAAAAAGACTACCGCTATCAGAAAGACTAACATGGATACAAAAAAGGTGGCAAGTTTTATCTCAATCGAGAGTCATTTCCCTTAGTGACTCTAGAATGGAATCAACCAGATCTTCACTTATGTTATTTTTTGTTGTGACATTTTGTTCCAACGAATGTCGTATCTTGCTTCTCTTGTGCCCTCTCTTTCTTTCTATCGCAGCCCCTTTCTTTTTAACTCGAACGGCTATCTACCCGGGAAACTTATCGAAGCTATCTACTCTAAGACCCTCCGGCTAAGCGAGCTTCAACTTTCTCATTATGCAAGAGTAGTGAGAACTTCAGTAGGCCAAAGAAGAACTGGAAAAGGAAGCATAGAGATCTGAGACTGAAGCTGATTGTGGTGAAGCATGATTCTCGCCATCTATTGTGTCCAAAATGAAAGTGAATCTCGCAGCTTCCAGAGAGGAGGCCATCCATGAATTCCTTCACAAAAGAAAATCCCCCATTCTGAAGTCCATCTTCAGCATACTTATTCCAAAGACACTGCACTCCAGGGACTTCCTTCATCCAACCAGTTACCAAGAGCTTCTTCAAAGCAGTAACTCATCTCCTGGCTCGGGATCTGGTGGTAAGCCCTTCCCAGATCAATCAAAGAAAATAGACTAGCACCAGCCAAGATCTTCTCCATGTTGTCCAAGCGGCAATCTTTCTTTTTGATTTTCTTGATGGTTCGACTATCAATGTACATTCTCCAGGTGCCATCCTTCTTAGATCTAGTAATCCGGGTATAGCACAAGGGGCGTTAGCGGTAGTGAAGGGTCGAGCGAATAAGCTCCTTTCTCCATCACGTGTCGCCTCTTTTCTTCATGCTCCGATGGGCTCATCCTAGAGCCTCCTCGCTTAGATTAGCTCAACTCTCGTCTAGGACTAAAGAAAGGCTTGGTGGGTAGCTCACTAGCGAAGCGGTAGGAGTTTTCATCACATGCTATAGGATGATCCGTAAGAACCAGCTTTTCACCCTCTCCTTTGGCTGTGATCCAAGATGAGATCAGTATGCTGAAGATAAGAATGGAGGTTTTCATCAATCCTTTCACAAGCCAAATCTTCCTTTCTCTCAACGTACAGGGACAAAAGCTCAAAGACCTGCAATATGCCGATCTCGTGCTAAGGTAGCTCCCTTCATGGGATAGGGGATAGCGGTGGGATGGAAAGAAAACGGAACTAGCGCTTCAACTCCCAGGCACGAACGAAGGACGATCAATCAATCCGACGAGAGAAGTCCTTTGTCCTTCACCTTGCTTACTCCACTTCCGGCAGCGCCTTATATCGCCCGAAATGCCCTGAAAGGGGCCCCAGAATGGATTTAAAAACATCCCAAACCTGAATTGAATTTCTTTCTCAATGACTCTTCCAGATCCTCGCTTTTCTCAATTCAACATAGATGGGCACTCTACTCCTAAGGAAGGCACTCGAGGGGAGACTATTCCAATCGAAACTCCTATCTGGTTCACAGATATAGGCCAAAAAAAAGCGTGAGCCGTCTAAAGAAAGGCGTATATTCGAGTATTAGATACTGAGGCCTATAAAAAAAAGAGTATGAAAGGCACACCTTAGAGGCTTGTATTCCGGTTTTTTAGGCGTTAGAGGCCCTTCTCCCTGAGGGAGAAGAAGTTCAGCTCTTCCCGTCGAATTTTTTGATCAATGAAACATTCTTCTTACCTCCACCCAACCCCCGAACTTCTTACAACCACCGCCCACCACGACTTGGTTCCACGCCAGAAGAGGAAGATTGTCCCCAAGCCCGGGAATGGAGGAGAAACAAGACTTCGGAAGAAGCAGAAGTAGGAAAGGAAGAAAAGCCAAAGTCCAAACTATCCCAGAAGAAAGATGAATTGGACCATCACCAGAGGATTTCGCCTAGCAATTAGATTACCGACTCAAGTAACCGGAGAAGAAGCAGACTGACTTGAGAGCGGGACCCAGGGGGGAATATGGAAAAACATAGATTCGGACTTAGAGAAGCTCGACTTCTAGCTTTGCAAAACTACCCACGGCCTGATCCGCCCAAACACTGCTCTGTAATCAGAATCTATGGAAAGGGGTATTGGAACCCGAGGACAAGTTGCCACGATCGGGCCTTCCACTGAGCTTTGCCCCTATCGACTTAATTCGATGCGGAGGTGCAGCACTCAGAACATGAAGATAGAAATAGGATTCGCCCCCGGCAGAGCAACTTTGTTCAAGGCAAGACCCTGAGGATTCCCGCCTGTAATGCTCAGATAGAGCCAGCAGATGTCTCCATCAGCTAACTCGAGACAACTTTCCGAAATTCCATCAGATCCAAAAAAGAAAATAAAAAGTGTTCGAAAATGAAAATTTTTACGGCTGAGCGCAAGGAATCTCATTGTGTCCTCACGTTTTCCCCCCTAAATGATTCTCCTATAACACATACCTAATCTCTACTTTAGGTATGTTTCTTATGTTGCTTGCTTCACGGACGAATGCCTTCTTTAAGGCGTCCTTTACGAGGGCGTGGGAATGCTTGCTTGATTAAGTAGAAATTCTTCTTTTTTTTCTTCTTACTAGCGTAGGTGAGTGGTAAGCGTAGGAGGCGTGCCCGAAGGGCAGCGGCAGCAGTGTGTGATTCTTTAGATTCTTTAACTGAGAAGGGCTTTAAGTCACCAACGACTTTCTTCTGATCACCATCTGCTATTTGAAGCACTGATGAAGAGTGGAGGGGACTTCGACTGCCTTCTTGTATCGGGTGAAGAGAAGGGGGTGGTAGGCTTAGTAGGGCTCGAACCTACAATATTACCGTTTGAGCGGTACGTTTCAACCAATTAAACTATAAGCCCCTACGGATCTCTACATGCAATTCGCTCACTTCGGGAAGAAGAGGAGGCCCTTGCTCTATCTGCTTCTTCCTCTTCCCAGGAATGAACAATTGGATAAAAAAATGATTTTCTTCTTTCTTTGTTTATATATATATTATTAATAAGAATATTAAGATTAAGCAAGCAATCAATAACACTCCTCTCCCAGCAAGAAAACGGATGCGCTAACGCGCAACGTGCGGAGCTGCTCGAGCGTCAGCGAGAGGTACGAAGTTGCTCAAGCGAAGCGAGAGGTACGAAGTCGCTCGAGCGTCAGCTCGAGGGCTAATGGAGCTAGCGCGCTCAGTCCCTTGCTTGTTCGTTAGCGAAACGGCTTTATAGCATGCTACTAAGAACCTAACAGAACTTTTCAAACAATTAGAATATTTCCCCATCCCCACATACAACATTTCTGACTAACACTATGAAACATTAGTAGTTTATATTATGAAGAAATCAGTCTGATTTTTAACTCTCTGTAAGGAATGGAAGACGGGACTTTCCCTTACCCTTTTACCTTAGCTTTTTTTTCACTATTCAAAGAAAGTCTCATTTGACTGCTGCTTACAGGTAAATAGAGGTGGGTGATCCCCCCGCATCAGAATAGGCATAGGAGTTTTAACCAACAGGGGAGTGTATTTCACACTTTCCAGATAAGATAGAGCGGAGACAGACAGGCTTTTAAATGTCAATATCCATATATGTAAGGAAGGAAGAAAATGGATTTTCGGATCAGTCACTAGTGAAGAACCCTTTCGCTGTCAGATCACAGGAATTAGCACCTAGAAAGAGAGGCGCTAAACCAACTGGCAATAATACAGAAAAAAAAGCTTTACCCAATGATACGAATGTAGAAAGATCAAGATGTGAGAATAATGTAGATAGATTGGCTTTAATAATAAATTCTATAGGCGAATACGATAAAAAACTGTTAATCTAATCCTTCTCAAAAAGTCATTTCATTGCCTCAGCCCTTCAAGGTGGTGCACTGCCACCATACCTGATTGCTTTGATCGAAGCTTAAACAGGGCCAGTGCTATCAGAGTGCTTTACTTCAGGTCGAGCGGTTCATCTTGTTTCGGTTGACGATTGCTTTATTCTATGCGTAGATTGGTTGGACCCTGCTTTGACCCAGTCGTGAGACGAGCCGCAGGAAACAACTAGGTGTAAGCGGAAAGTCAGTCCTTGAAAGTTGGCAGATCGGCATGGGCGGTTAAACTATTAGCTCCTCCGGTCACTCTTACAAAGCCTTGCCTTCATGTCTATCTTCCATGACAAGATGAATCTATTGCTTCCTCGCCTCACTTCCACTAGAAGTTTTTCTGTATGGGACAAACGCCAATCACAGGCAAACAACCTATTGAGTCTCTAACTTCCGAATCCGAATGCCCAAAAGAAAAGACCTACTGGTGGGCCACTGCTGCCTACGATCCAGTGTGCGGGGTGCTCGCTGATCGGAAACCTTTCCACTGCGGTCGGGTGGGACCTAGATGGCTGGTAGATCAACGGTGAGCCGTTCAACCAGGGATCTACCCATAGTTTTGTGTCAGTTCCCGTTCCAATGAAGTAAGAGATCCCCTCCTTGACTATCGATTTGGCCGCCGTTATTGACCTCCAGTCGAAGGAGGCAGATGGTTTGTTTAACTGTAGCCGCTAGAACCGCTAGCGGTGATTCCAGTGGAAAGCACTTGTCTTTCATTACCTGAGCAGGCACTCAGGGTGAGTTACCAGTATCCAGAGTAGCTTGTCCATAAAAGCCCAGTTTCCCAGGTGGAGCTACAAATAGGAGGATGGAAGAAAAAGACGAGTAATTTCACTGTAGCGCCCCTAGACGATTTCAAGGTCGTCTTAGGGATAGAGTTCTCAACGCCCCTATGCTAGCCGTACGCTCTCTTTTTATGCAAAGAAAGGTGTGCGCAAGGAAGAAACTAAAGCAAGAACCAGACCGTCAAATCAGTAAAAAAAAAAAGATTTCGATAGGACTGAAAGCTAGAGCTTTCCTCTAAGAGCCCTGCCTTCTTACCATGGTTGAAGATTTACTTCAACAATCTCTTTCGAGTTAACTAAGATCTCTACCTTTCTCTATTGTCTTTAAAGGGAATGCGGCCTAACGACTCTCCTTATTACCTGGCAAACGAATTGAGCTCTTGAGATTAGGGGCGTACGGAACGTGGGTTACCGTAACCGTAACCAGCCTTACAAAGAAAGTAATGGGGTTCTTCTGCCCGAGACCGAGGAATCAGAGTCACAGGCCTTTAACCGGGGTAAAAAGTCTAGTCCTGGGAAGGCTACCATAGCCTTTCATCAGGCGTATAGGAGCTAGGAAGAGTTCCGAATTTTTTGCACAAGATTAGGAAAGAGGCTCCTGAGGGATGTTCCAGACTTGATGAGGCTGCTCAATAATGTCGGATACCCCCGTGGGGGAGAGATCTCACTATACTCGAATCAATTTAACAAATTTCCACCACCATAGACCAAGTTTTTATTCAAGAATTCCATACTCAAACCGTTCCCCCCCTATAGATGAATAAGGGAGAGGCCTTTGACATTAGTATTTCTCATTACCCTTTCATAGATACGAGCTGGATGGATGATTAGTAGACCAAGTCCAATTCAAAGCAAGGCCTTCAAGTATCGATTTCGGCACATGGCAGCCCAAGGATAATTGCTAGTTAGACAGCACCACGCGAGCTTCATCTCATCATGCAAGCTTTGCTTCTTTCTTCCATACGCCTGATGCCAAGACCCCCTTCTTCCACCTCACTCCTGGCTTTGGAAGGAGAGGTTTCGTTTCTATATTCGTATATAGAGATAGACGTAAGGTTGGGGGGATAGAGCTTTGCAATTCAAAAGGTTGCCTTCCTCTATCTCATAGTACGGAGTAGAAGATAGGGTGTTAGTTGTTTCATGGTTCCCAACGGGACGTAGCTAACCCTTCTAAGATAACCAAGTCTCAAGCTAAAAAAAGCGTATTCTAGCCCAAGAGCTCATGGGACAATCAATAATAAACAGTGACACCCAACCTGGAACAAGAACCAAACCTGACAGCGAGAGGAGAGGAGACATTCAATAAGTCAGTTAGCCCGGAATGAGAGAGTGAGAATTGAAATCCCATAAAGAAAGGCTTTCCTAGGCCGTTTTGGATAACTACGCGTAGCCTACTCATCCGGCTCCCAACAGATGAGACCGTCCTTCTATGTCATCCGGAAGCTATTCCGAATCCTTCACACAAGAGGAACCTGGTTCGACTAGCGCTTCGCACCTTGCTTTGGATTCACTGATTCCCTTTCTTTGAGGCATTCCACGGCAGCAGATTACATCTAACCTCTTTCGTTGAGACGTTGGTCCCTGTTCTCGATTCAGCTTCAACTACGGAGGATCGGTCTTGCTGTTCCCAACGTGGAATAGATTATTACTTCGACTACAATAAATTTGATAACCACAACTTGTCTTGTCATACTAGAAGTTCTAACTAGAGGCAGGTTTTTGGGAAGTAAGTAGTGGCGCAGGGAATGGAGTTTTAAGAACAGGAACATCGGACCGGGCTGTTGAACAGAATTCTTTAAATAACCCCATCTCCCACTATAAAAGAAAGTCGTATTCAAACTCCCTGGGGTGTCTGTGGAATAAAAAGACTGAGTTCTAGCTATGTCTCTTGCCTGTCCTGAGTGGAGGCAATCGGTTTATTCGTGAATAAACATTTCCCCTTTGAATGCTGCCCCTTGCCGTAAGCGCATATTTGGCAACGACTGATTCCTTCTGCCATTGAAGGAGAAAATCCCAACTAGTACTCAAGATCCGGGACTGAAATCCTACTATTGGTTTCTTCCGGAAGGGAATTTGTAACTCACCAACAGGTGGAGGAAATTTGAATTTCTTAAATAGAGCACCAACAACCGTTCCACTCGAGCGGAACTGAAGCTGCTCACCTTTTTCAGGGGGGTAGTATGTAATTGACTTAGTCCCAGAGCTCCGGAGTTGAGAGAGCAACTAAGGTAGAGTTATTCAAAGAAAGGGTCAGGCCCATTTTCCGGGACGGGACTCCTAGGTGAGAGAGACTAGGGCTACTAGCTTCTGCCTTCTAGCTCCTAACTAAGAAAGAAGATGAAGGAAGTCTTTGGGGAGAACATCCCTTAGGCTAGCTAGTCACACAGCTTGAACTACTCTAACTCAGAACTCCCGCTAACCCGCTCTCCTACTCGTGTAGGGTATGGAACTCGCTCCCCAGCCCCGGCAAGAGGAGAGAGGATATCCCGGCTAGAAAAAGCCGATTCATAGCATTCTTCGGGCTATTCCACAAACATCTAATTTCCCCTCTATCTTATACATCATAGTCGTACTCAACTTCTTCTCTCGTTTGTGCAGAGTTCTGGCTTTACCCCTTCTTAATCCGGCATTGCTACTCTTCTGACTATGTCTAAAATGGGACCAGACCGACAACCCACCCCTAGAGCTTGCTGTGCTCTCGCTCGGCTCACTCCCACCTGTCTTCTTCCTACTAGAGTGAAAGATCTTATCCCTCACCATAGCAGGAACCTCACTAACTTTATCAGCTAGTTACTCTCGGATCAGACAAGGAAGAAGGAAGAGTTTGCGAGAGAGTTGCAGATTCAATTCTGTCAAATCCTATACAAGAGGCTTGCTCCATGGAATACGGGAAAGGTACTAAAGACTATCCCTAAAATGGCTGTATACAGTGCGATATGGCTTAGCTTCTCTTAGCTCTAGGAAAGAAATAGCAGTTGTCTGGTCTGGGGAAGGAAGCACGGGGAAAGAATGAAAGAAAAGTACACCTTAAAAGTGAAATGAAATATCGAAATTCAATTTGTCGATTCAAAAGCTGTAAATGAAAAACTATCAATATAGGCTCAGCTGTGTCACTATTGAAAGTGAAAATCTTAGACTCAGAGATTTCATACCTGTGCGTATTAGAATTTCTCTTGTTACTGAACAGTCCTACAGGCCTAATTGAATAGAATTTCTTACAGCTAAGACTATATTCGCAAAAGGACTAGACCTCTCCTTTCCTCTAATAGTAAGACATTAGGGAATACAACCAAGTTCCCTACGATAACAAAAAAGAGTTCCAAACCCGCCTTAGTCTCAAATAGCCCTTGTTGAGATACGATACCGTAAACGAAAAATAGTAGTTGCTCCGAATGGAAGGTAATATGCTTACACAGGGAGTGGACGATCTCAAAGAGGCTAGGCCAGCAGTCTAGGTAGAAGCCATTAGAACCAGTGGCCCTAGATGGATGCCTTTCGACTGGAAAAGTTGATATACCTCGCCCGCCTTACGAAGACTTTCTATAATACTAAGGCACCCATATTCACAAAAAATATGTTGTAGTCATGCATGAAGCTGTTTTGACTATAGAACAGAGGATGGAGTAACAATAACATAGAGAACAGCTGCGCTCTACAGACAAAGTCACCAGGGAACGAACAGAGGGAAGGCTCCTCAATAAAAAAGAAACCGCAGGGTGCCAGTATAGCTGGGGACTTCTCCAATATTTCTGATTTCCATAGATTGACGGTCTTTGCACAAGTTCCCTTTTTCTCAGAAGCAGAAGAGAGACCTGTGGTCGAATAAAGGCAACGAAACGGATAAGACTGACTCCATGAAGATGAAGTAGTACGTCTGTCTACGGTGAAAAAGGCTTGGACCATCGATCAATTAGAGAGAAACGTACCCTAAAACTCCACCTGCTTAGAATTAGAACGGCTGGACTCCTGCGACCGATCCTGGATCTGGTCTTACCCTTCTAGCCACCACTCACATAGCATAGGGGACCAGCCCAGCCCCATAGAAAGCACTCGCAAGAAGGAATGACAGCTATTCTAATATAAGACTTGCTGCTCCGACGAGATACCATTCACTGTTGGTCATGAAGGATTCTACCCGCTCAAGACCAACTACCCTGCAACGATATGTTCTTGAGACAATCCAAAGGAATAGTCAAATTCAATCAGTACGAGGCAATGAATAATCCAATCACTAGACCTGATCTGCATGAACCCACCGCTAATGACTGACGCTCATGCGAGCCCATCCCATTATGAGTTTCAAGGATACCACTAGAGGTTCTAAAAGATCTCGACCAAACAAGCAACGGCTTTATAGCAGTGATATCTGTGGTTCTTCGTTCCGAATTGTTCTCATCAATCAGACCTTACCTTCCGAACCCCACGAGCCAATTCGAGTCGAGCTAATTCGAGCCCAAGCTGCGACTGCAGCTATCGGTACAGCCGGGTACAGCTAAAGAAATCTGCTCCCTACCTTACTTAGATGATAGAGGCGAGCGACTCCCGTACCAAAGCTTACGTAATAGCTAAGTTGCTAAGTCTTCTCTCCTTTACAAGAAGCGACACTTATGTATGAGGGAGCAAAGGCATGTGGAATTGGGGAAGTTGCAACAGCACTTGAACGGAACTAGAATAGAATCTTTTTGGGAAATTTGAGAAAAAGCAAAAGGCAGCTGTTAAACTGCTTCTATGGCATCCAGAAATCTATCTATTGATCCTATGAAAAGCCTATGAAAGGAAATCCGGGACGGAAGAGGATTCTGTGCCATTAACTGTTATCATGTGATATTGAATTGTACATAAGGGCGAACACCCGGCCCAGCACCGGGCTCCGGCTCCGCGAGAATCCTGTCTGTCTAAGTAGAATCATCGACTACTCGAAAGGAAAGGAATGATTGGGCTCTTTCTAAGCGCCTTATAGGCTAGAATGGAAAAGAAAAAGTCCTCCCGCATTCTGATCCCCTTTAGAGTGAGTATATCTCGGTCTCCAGCTGAGCTCTATCTCATTGGCTGCTCATAGCTATGGAGGGAACTTCAGATCTTAAGAGTACTTCTCACTATAGGATTTATCGGGACGGGATTTTCCCATATACCCCATCTATCTTTCTCCCCAAGGTATTCAATGCTAACGCTAACGCTATCAGGTATTCACTAAAGCTCACTTCAGCCGGTACTTAAGTTCATAATCATAAGAATTCATAGACTACACTACTCATGAGATTCAACCACAGATATAGCAGATATTGAATGTGTTCCGTGAATAATGTGGTCCGGGATGGAATATATCATTGTAGCTTGTCTCCCTTATTTAGGGCCCTCCCTCAAGCAAGTTTAACTCCATAGCTTAGCTTCCGAAAGAAGCACCGGCCGGCCAGAGCTGAAGACCTATACCTATATATAGTAAAGGGGCTGGCAAGGCTGGCAGAAGAAGCTGAAGCAGAAGACGAAGAATAAGCATCATCAGTTGCGGAATCTGAATAAGAAGCGAAATCCGCTGAAAAAGCGGAAGAAGAAGAAGAAGCTGAATCGGGGTATTAAGCTGAATCTGAATCAGGGTATTAAGCTGAATCTGAATAAGGTAAGCAGAAGCAGAAAAAGAAGAAAAAGCATCCGAAGTCAGGTAAGCTGACGAAGTTGCTGTTGCAGTTGCCAAATCCGGTTCTGTTCCTGAATCCGCGGAAGAAGCTGCAGCAGTAAGGTCAGCAGAGCCAGCAGTTGCTGTTGCAGTCTTTTCGGTCGCAGTCCCAAGGGCAGCTCAGCTCTTTCCCTCTCAATCTGAACCGGTGAATTCTTCCCTGAAGCCGAGCCCAAGCCCACCTCTACGCAGACCTTAGTTCACTTCACTCAGGCTGGGTACTGATCTGTCCTCCGCCCCATTATCCGATGGATGGGGAACTTCGCTGCTTTAGTATTCTAATTTTCTCCCAGCTGTCCGTGCTTTACCTTAGATCCCCTACCTTGCATAAATAAACGGGTTTGCACCTCTAATCTAAGGGGTACTGGTACTACTTTTCCTTCCTGCGGTGCGGTATTCCACCTCCTAGGGAAGGTTCTTCATACTCTACTCGCGATTGCCGTTCTATTCTCCTCTTCGGACGTGTCTGTCCTCGGATCTGCTATCCCAATAGGCCTTGCCTTCTCAGCCAACTTTCTAGCTCTAGCCAACTTCCGAACTGAACCCTTTCGATTCGAGCCAACCGCACTTCCCTCTCTTCTCCTACTTCCTATTCCGCCTCAGCCAACCTAACTCTACCTATCCCACCTTTAGCTCCCCCCTTATCCCGTTTAAGGTCTTCCGTCCCTCGTTCAGTAGCTAGCCCTATCCCGTTTAAGGCCAGTCCCGTCTAAGCCGAACCTCTCCTTTAAAGAAAGGGTACTATACTACTAAGCAGTTACTACTGACTATACTAATGATTATTCTTTGACTTCATAACCAGCCCCTGGGGGGATGGGATGCACTTCTCCCCAGACAGACCCCCCTCGTTCTGCTCTCAATTCAACTTAGTTAGCTAGTCCTGAAAGCAGGTCTAAGACGAGTTGAGAGACAAGTAGAGTATTTAAACTTGTTATTGCTTTTTCTTCCGGACCGATGCTGATTGTTTATAGGCTTTATCATATTCAGTCAGAAGTGAAGTTCAGGAAAGCTAATAATCAGCAGTTGCAGAAGAAGCAAAAGAAGAAGAAGCGGAATCGCTCGTTTTATTAACCGGACGAGACTCATGAGTTGAGTTCCTTAATGACCCATAAGGGTAGGGGTAGGAATAAGAGTCATTGCTTTCGAGATGAGGCAGCCAACTGTAACTTTAATAGAAAATGTATTTAGATAAGGCGAAAGGAGAATTACAGAATAACCTGCTAATCTATAAGAAGAGTGAGACCAACTAGCTACTAGTATTTTTTACCTGTTTGGGAGTTCGGGCGAGTCTTAAACCCTAATCCTCTTCTATTCCTTCCGGATTTTCTTTCTTTCATAGGCTTGAGCGGAGCGCCTTAGCGCGGGAGTTCTCTTGCTGGGGCTCGTAAGGATAGCAGCGATAGCAAAACGGGAGGAAAGGAAACAAGCACCGGACTGGACTGAGACGGGCTCTAAGATCTGCGCTGCGGAGGACTCTGGCAAGGGTGGGTGGTTTTATTTAGGTAGGGGCTCGAAGGTGGGCGCGGAAGGAGTACACTTTATTAGGGAGAAGGAGTACAAATTGGAATCTGTGAAGTAAGAAATGCATTGCATATAAGCCTTTGGAGTACTTTTTAGAAAATCTCCCAGCGCTGCCCGCTGCGCTGTTCGATCTCCGTATATAGAGCTGAAAACCGATATGCTGAAGACCGATATATAGTAAAGGGACTCGGAATCGGCTCGAATTGGCTCGGAAGTAGGCTCAAAAGTAGGAGAAGGGTTACTAATGGCTGGACTGGTTACGGAAGGAATAAAAGAAGCACCGGCCAACAAGCAACGGATTGAGATTTAGGAATCAGTTGTTACCAAACAAGCAACAGATATCCCCGGACCGACTGATTCATTACTTATTGATACGGATTATGATTGATTTAGAACGGAACTGAACTCATCATTGGCAAAACAATTATTTGGTTATGCCATTCTAGGCTTTGCTCTAACCGAAGCTATTGCGTTGTTTGCCCTAATGATGTCCTTCTTGATCTTATTCGTTTTCTTATAACCTACTATCCTTTTGAAGCGGATAGTTTACAACAGTGCTCATTCATTGTACGTAAAAACAGAAATGAAATAATGGGGCCATACAACCTTTTTTAGAGGGGTGTCTAGACTCGCTAAACACCATGCAAAATGCGAGCGCGGATGCCCCGCCTCCAGCTCAAGTCGAACCTGCGGAGGGCACGTCGACTCATTCTTCCTCTCACAGGGTGGGAGGCGATGATGCCGGACCTTCCCGAAAAGGGTCTGGTATCAAAATAAATGCCAGCTTTGAATCGTCAATGCGAAATCGCATTGCGCGCCTCGAGCAGGACAATAAAGAGTACCTATTTGCTAGATAAGGCAAAGGGGGAGTACTGGGCTCACATCAAGGATGAGCTAGATCATACTTCCGGGAGTCTAACAAAATACTGGAGTTTGAGAACCGCGATCTCCGGATACGGGAGCTAAAACATAGCTGCTCGTCCTGTTTTCAACAGGTGCTTCTCCGCCACCCGACCTTGGCCGACCAGGCCCCATACCACCCGCCGCAGGAGGTTTTGGATGACTACCTGGATGAGCGGCGGGAAGCACTCGATAGGCTGGCAACGAGCCGGTGGGACAAAGACCTTCTTTTTCAAATCTCGTAGGAAGTGGAAAGGAAGTAGCTTGTGCTTGGCGTGCTCTAAGCTCCGAAGCTTATGTTCGATTGAATTAACCTCAACAACTCGTGAAAGCAGTTTAACTAATGGCCGAAGTCCTTCTTCGCGCACAGCCAGACCTTCTGCTCGATTGTTTGTTGCGGGAAGAAGGCTGGAATCTGTCTCTCCCTAGCCCTAGGATAGAATGTGATCTCTTTCTCTCCACTCCCCCTCCCCGACTTCCATTGAAGTAAGGGCGGGTTCTCTCCTTGCTGGATTGCTGTCTTCCGCCATTCAATGCTGTTGTCAGTTTGTTTGTTGAAGTCAGACAGACAGCTTTGACACTTCCCGTGCTCTTACAATATCTTTTATAAGAGAAAGAGACATGGAAGAGAGTTTCACCAAGTCTCCTTTTCTCTGCACTCCTTTTGCTTGCCTTACTCGGGCATTCAGCCAGGGGGCAAGCGGGTGAACTCTGATCCCGACTCAATGATAGATATCAGGTTAGAACCACCAGTCAGATAAGGGGAGAAATCCTCATCAAGCATAACGGCTTTTATCAAAAAGATAAGACATGATCTCCTGTTCAGGCTAATCAATCAACTCAATCGATTAGCGTAGATAAAGAAGGAGATTGGCTCGTTGATCTTTGATTCGAGAGTCTTCCCGGCTGGCCTAACTAGTTGAACCCCTGAGGGCTAATCCATCAAGATCGTAGCTAAGCCGGAAAGACGACCCTTTGCGAAAAACCAGATATAGAGAGTGTTCAGTTTTTGATCGTTGTTGTCGTGGAAGGGTTCTCTTTGAACGAATCCTATTTGAACTAAGCCCGAAAGCACGGGATGAGACTTTTCTTTCTTCTTGATTTTTTTTTTCCGGTATGCCGCTCCGCGAGAAAGGAAAGGAGCGAAACGAAAGAACCAAGTGGGTTGTGGTAATGTCAGAATTTTCACCTATTTGTATCTATTTAGTGATCAGTCTGCTAGTTTCTTTGATCCCACTCGGTCTTCCTTTTCCCTTTTCTTCCAATAGTTCGACCTATCCAGAAAAATTGTCGGCCTACGAATGTGGTTTCGATCCTTTCGGTGATGCCAGAAGTCGTTTTGATATAAGATTTTATCTTGTTTCAATTTTATTTATTATTCCTGATCCGGAAGTAACCTTTTCCTTTCCTTGGGCAGTACCTCCCAACAAGATTGATCCGTTTGGATCTTGGTCTATGATGGCCTTTTTATTGATTTTGACGATTGGATCTCTCTATGAATGGAAAAGGGGTGCTTCGGATCGGGAGTAATCACTAGTGATAGGGCAAACAAGGGGGAGGAAGGACAAAGGAAAGAAAGAGCGATGCCTACATTAAATCAATTGATTCGTAATGGTAGAAAAGAAAAACGGCGCACGGACCGTACTAGAGCTTCGGATCAATGTCCCCAGAAGCAAGGAGTATGCCCGCGTGTTTCAACGAGAACACCGAAAAAACCGAATTCAGCTCCACGTAAGATAGCCAAAGTACGGTTGAGCAATCGACATGATATATTTGCTCACATTCCGGGCGAAGGTCATAATTCGCAGGAACATTCTATGGTGTTAATAAGAGGAGGTAGAGTGAAAGATTTGCCAGGTGTGAAATCCCATTGTATTCGAGGAGTCAAGGATTTGCTGGGAATTCCGGATCGAAGAAGAGGCAGATCAAAATATGGTGCAGAAAAACCCAAATCGATATGAGCCTCTGGAATTTCTTTTTCTCGGTCAGGAGAGGTACGAAGTCACTCGACTGAAAGAAGAGGGAACAACCACAACGTTATGCCCTAAAATAGAACTCTACGGAGCCCTTCCGAATGACCTATAATGGAGTCTAGACAAGAAAGAGTTTTTTTTTATCCATTCGCGGAAGAATCATAAAAAAAAATAAGGTATTTCATTGTAGTCAGTCTTGACCCAAGCGATGCCTTTCGACTCCCATGCCTTTCTTAGTTGGACCAACCCAACCGGCGATTTCCGACAAGCCTTTCTTCATTTTTTTTAGAGCAAGAAGCGGAACTACAAGAAAGCTTTCTTTATCTTTATGGATAACCAATCCTTTATAAAATATAGTTGGGAGACTTTACCCAAGAAATGGGTAAAAAAAATGGAAAGATCGGAACATGGGAATAGATCTGATACCAATACGGACTACCC
>SJYC01026271.1:0-38349 GCA_006408675.1 Madoqua kirkii
GTTTTTCCAGTAGTCATGTACGGATATGAGATTTGGACTATGAAGAAGGCTGAGCACCAAAGAATTGATGCTTTTGAACTGTGGTGTTGAAGAAAACTCTTGAGAGTCCCTTGGACTGCAAGGAGATCCAACCAGTCCATTCTGAAGGAGATCAGCCCTGGGATTTGTTTGGAAGGAATGATGCTAAAGCTGAAACTCCAGTCCTTTGGCCACCTCATGCAAAGAGTTGACTCATTGGAAAAGACTTTGATGTTGGGAGGGATTGGGGGCAGGAGGAGAAAGGGAGGACAGAGGATGAGATGGCTGGATGGCATCACTGACGCCATGGACGTGAGTCTGAGTGAACTCCGAGAGATGGTAATGAACAGGGAGGCCTGGAGTGCTGTGATTCATGGGGTCGCAAAGAGTCGGACATGACTGAGCGACTGAACTGAACTGATAAATCTATATCCTTCTACATCTAAATGCAGCCTTTAGAAATGGCCCATTCAATAGTCTTGAGATAGGAACACTAAAGGTCTCAATTTCAGGCAATCAGTTGGTCCTCCATATCTGATCAACCCTGGGTTTTATTAAATGCCTCTGGGTGTGAGTTAGTGTAGTGATGTGAGGGACTGCCTGCCAACTATTCCAAGCTGAATATTTGAAAAGGTGCCACTTATGAAGCAGGTAGCAGGAACGGGAAAGTGGGGAGTTATGGAAGCCCAATGCCCTGAACTTCTGCTAAGTTCACTGAACACCGTCCCTGGGGATAATAAGCCATGTCAGGCTTAAAGGTGGGGGAAGTGGCACAAGGCTGATATTTTCTAGGCCAAGCAAAGCATCAGCACCCAAGGAGGGTGCCTGAGATGGAGATCACCACTGTTGCCTCCAACAACTGCTCTGTCTCATTCTCTGGTATCTCTGGGCTCAAGGGGACCCTGGTTGATAGTGTGGGTTAGGGAGCTCTCTACCTACAGGTGCCCTCACAAGACATTTAAGCAGGGAACTTGGGACAAACTTCCTTATCCTCTCAGGGGTATAATGCCCACTTTCTTGGTTCATCTGAGAAAAAGGATCTGGATTCACCCCTGCTCACTGATAGGCAGGAAGCTTTTGCAAATTAAGCCTTAAAATGAAGGATGGCTGGTGAGGTCAGAATGGCAACAATGGGCCAGATGCTCCTGCCTTATCCATTTCAAAGGTTCATGAATAGCCAGCTGTACCGAGGAAGGATCCAGGCTTCTTTTTAATAATATGTCATGGTCCTGATTAGGCATCAAATGGTGCCAGCACCTGTCTTCTTCTTGTCCCTGTTTCATATATATATATATATATATATATATATATATATATATATACTGTTATTCTCAAGTAGATGTAAGAATCCACTGCAAATAGATCTAGCTGTGGGGAGAAATTATTTGCTGATTTCCCCAAACACACACACACACACAATCCCATTTGGAAGTGTGAAAACAGTATAACTATGATCAAGACACTTTTTAAAAAAAGATATCACATGAATCCCATCGCCCTAACAGAGCTCTTTATATTTGAGAAATTTGCTGTGCAGAAAGTGTTTGTAAGTTACAAACTTACAAGATCAGAATGTAAATATAATGGTACCTTCTCCTTTACAAAATCTTCTATTGCACGTGTCCCTCAGCCTGCTGCAGGTTTCAGAGTGGGTATATTAAATAACCTCATAATATGCAATGGAATGGATATGCTATAATTTAATTAACCACCCTGTATTGTTGGGCAATTCATTTGTTCCCAGTGGTATATTGCTACAGTCAATCTCGTCATGAACATCTTCGTGCATGTATCTTCTCAATTCTGTTGAAATGCTTCCTGAGGAATAAACTCTCAGGAGGGAGAATTATTGGGCGAAATGGTAAGAGGAGCCCCAGGGCTCCTGCTTCAGTGGCCTGGGTTGCCTTCCCCCGGGCCGGGCCCTGCTCTGCAATGTATGTGCCCTTCACACAGGCCAGCCTTCCCCTTCGGCCTCCCCAAATCTGTCCCATGCACTCTTGGTGCCTTAGTAACTGTCTGTTGTGTGGGGATCAACTTCTATTTGCTCTCTGGGTGCCCTGCACCATGGTTTCAAAACAATGCAAACTTGTTTTTGGAAACAGACTGAACCAATGTGGAATACACTCTGAGCTCCAACAGCTGAGAGTCCACAATAACTATCTTTAGGGGATGGCAGCCTTGGGAAGCATGGAGCAGATGCGCCTGTTTCTCTGAGCCTACATGGCTGAGAACATTCCCCACACTCTGATGAGGGGACCACAGGCTCTGACACAGGCAGCCTTGTACTGACCACTCTTCCCCTCAGCACCTCCCGTGCCAGGTCTGGCCATGAACCAGAGTGATCGTTTCCCTAAAAGAGCTCACCACCTCAGGTGGAGCCTAATAAGGATGTGATATGGTGCAGTGGTCATGAGTGGGTGCACTGCAAACCAGGCGGACTTGGGTTGGGAGCCCTCTTGGACTTCCAGTTGTTGCATGGCCTTGAGCAGGGTAATTTACATACCTTTCTGGGCCTTGGTTACTCTGTCTACAAGATAGGAGTAATATCAGTACTGTGCTCTGTCGAGTTGTTATGAGGAATTGGTAAGTCAGGCAGGGAAAGCCTACAGAACAGTGCCTGCCTTGGAGTCAAGTCAGTAGCCAATAGATCCCAGCTATGCATAGTGGCATTGTGTTACTAAAACCAGATAGAAAGTGAAATATTTCCAAAGAAGGAGTCTAACAGAGTAGACAAAACCTCAGTCTTCCTGCTTGGGGATCAGGAAACGCTTTTTACCCTACTCTGTTCCTGGCACTGAGAGATGCTGGGAGACACCAGCAGGTCAGAAAGGCTGGCCTCTTCCACCAGCCCCAGGACAGGAAGGGCTGCAAGTGAGGGGCCCTGCGGTGTTGGGAAAGGACAGGCTCGCAGTGAGGGGCTGCCTGAAAAGCCAGTCTCTGCTGGAAAAGCTTGCACAGTCTCTGTGGAAAAACTTCCACAGGCTCTGCGTGTGATTTCTACCAGGAATGAAAAGTAATGTGGCCCGGCTGACTAGTCTCTCCCAAGTGCCTAACCGGCTACTTGATTAGAAAAACACAGCCCTGGGCAGACAGCCTTGCCAGCCATCAGAGCTAATGCAAGGCCCAGCTGAGGAATACAACTGGCCAGGCCCCTTGCCCAGTGCCACGCAGCCTTTTGGCTTGTCCAGGACACAGGCCAGAAACTTAAAAGCTGATTTCATAGCAGAGCTACTTAGAGTAGACATTTACCAGTGCCAGTGGTGTCTTCTATGCAATGATGGGAACATGAGTGGGGGCAACTGCTTTTCCCACCAGCCTCTGATCCCAGAGTAAACTTTCCCAGAGGAAATGTCAGTTGAGATGGCCTTGAATTGACACGGCTGGCTGTGCAGGCACGTGGACCTCAGAAGTCCCCACCAAGGCTTGTACTCACTTCTTCCTGGGGAAAACCTGCTTTCATCTTGTGGCTGGGAAGCTATCGTCTACATCCAAAGTAGCTTCTCTTTACATCCAATCTACCCATTTCTCATTACACCCAGTCTTGAATGCCCATCATCTGAGCACCTCCTGTAGCGGATGCTTGTCTGGGGCAGACTTCATCATCTCCCCTCAAACACTTCAGTGGAATCCCCACTGAACTGAGTGGCACATTAGTAGTGTTATTTGCTCAGTCACGTCTGACTCTTTGCACTCCCAAGGACTGTAGCCTGCCAGTGACCTCTGTCCATGGGATTCTCCAGGCAAGAATACTGGAGTGGGTTGCCATTTCCTTCTCCAGAGGATCTTGATGACCCAGGAATTGAACCTGGGTCTCCTACATTGCAGGCAAATTCTTTACTGTCTGAGCTACAGGGAAGTCCTTGGCCCTGAATAATCATCCTCTCCAGTATCTCCCAAAGCAGGCACAACACATAGGGGACCCACGACATTGTAATCGATGCTCAGCTCCAGAAGAAGGTGTGGTGACAATAGTTTGAGTAAAGCTGAGTGGAGGAAAGTCACCAAGCTTTGTTGACTGCCCAACTTCTCAGGGCCTGTGATGGGCCAAGGGCACGGTGACTCTTCCAGAGACAGCACAGCATTGCCCAAGCATATTGGATCCAGACCCACATGGAAAAAGCCCTGCAGGAGATTCGTAGCCAGATGACATGTGCTAGTCCAAGCCCCTTGGAGTCCAAGCCCCTCTTTTTCAGTCAAGAGACAGAGGTCCAGAGAAGAAAAGGGCTTTCCTGTGTTCACCCCAGGGGCTGTGGCAGGGTCACACTAGTTCAGCTTGTAGCATCATCAAGAGGGCTGTCTCAAAACCCCCTTCTACCCTTCTTTGAGGTTCCTCTGAAATTGCACTTCCTCCAGACAAAGAATGCTGCCAGAAGAGAAATACAAGGTGCTAAGTGGATTTAAAGAACTCACAATTCACCAAAAATGATTTAAAAACTTTTTAAAAAGCTATAGAGTCTACTTCCACCAATGGACAGGCAAATTCTTATTGAAGCGATACTACTGCAGTTAAAACTAAAAACCTGGAGAATGTGCAAACAAATGAACAAAAATGCATTACCTGAAAACTATAAGGGGAGATTGAAAGCAGGCAAATACTAGAGGGGAGCAAACACTGGGAAGAAGAAGATGCCACTGGGTCACTCTCCTTATGTTGTATGACTTTGAGCTTTGAAGACATCACCCACTTAGCACCAGGCAGGGCAACTAAAACTCTACTGGAAAACTTGCAGCCTTTTGAGATTGAAGAACTGGAGTATAGCATTCAGAGCAACCATAGCACCTGAACAGTAAGGAGCAAGCCACCCCCAAATAAGAGCCAGAAAGAAAGAGACACCAATCCTATGTCTAAACTACACCCAACTTTCTGCTGATCTCAAATCATGCATGTGTGGCACAGACTTCAAGGAGTCTAGTGCATGTTTTATTTGAGACCAAATATTGTGGCATCCCTAGACAATAATGAATTCTTCAGTTCTCTAACACCTCTTGGCACAAAAACAGAAATCAATGGAACAAAATAGAAAGCTCAGAAATAAACCTACACACCTATGGGCACCTTATCTTTGACAAAGGAGGCAAGAGTATACAATGGAGAAAAGACAGTCTCTTCAATAAGTGGTGCTGGGAAAACTGGACAGCTACATGTAAAAGAATGAAATTAGAACACTTCCTAACACCACACACAAAAATAAACTCAAAATGGATTAAAGACTTGAATGTGAGGCTGGACACTAAAAAAACTCTTAGAGGAATACAGAGGCAGAACACTCTGACATAAATCACAGCAGGATTCTCTATGACCCACCTCCTAGAGTAATGGGAATAAAAACAAAACTAAATGAATGGGACCTAATTAAACTTTAAGCTTTTGCACGGCCAAGAAAACCCAAGAGGCACATGGGAAAATGGTCAACATCACTAATTATTAGAGAAATGCAAATCAAGACTACAATGAATGAATGAAAGTGAAAGTGGAAATGACCATCATCAAAAAGTCTACAAACAGTAAAAGCTGGAGAGGGTGTGGAGAAAAGGAAACCCTTCTACACTGTTGGTGGGAATGCAAATTGGTACAGCCACTGTGGAAAACAGTATGGAAGTTCCTTGAAAAACTAAAAATAGAGTTGCCATATGATCCAGCAATCTCACTTCTGGTCATACATTTAGAGAAAAACATAATTCAAAAAGATATATGTACCCCAGTGTTCACTGCAGTACTATTTACAATAGCCAAAACATGAAAGCAATCTAAGCGTCCATCAAGAAATGAATGCATAAAGAAAATGTGGTACATATAGACAATGAATGGAGTATTACTCAGCCATAAGAATGGAAAGTTTGCCATTTGTGACAATATGGATGAACCTAGAGAGTGTTATTTCTAACTGACTTAAGTCAGACAGAGAAACACAAATACAACATGATCTCACTTACATGTGGAATCTAAAATTAAAAACAAACAGAAAAACAAAACAAAATCAAACAAGACTCATAGATACAGAGGACAAACAGTAGTTGCCAGAGGGGAGGGGGTGGGGGTGGATGAGTGAAATAGGTGAAGGGGACTAAGAGGTACAAATTCCCAGTTACAAAATAAATAACTCTCAAAGGCTTCCTTGGTGGCTTAGACAGTAAAGAATCTGCCTGAAATGCAGGAGACTCAGGTTCAATCCCGGGTCTGGAAGATGCACCTGGAGATGGAAATGGCAACCCGCTACAGTATTCTTGCCTGGAGAATTTCACAGATAGAGGAGCTTGGTGGGCTTCAGTCCATGAGGTTGCAGAGAGTCAGACACAACTGAGTGACTAACACTTTCAATTTACAGGGATGTAAAGTATAGAACAGGAAACATGGTCAGTAATATTGTAATAACTTCATATGGGGGCACTAAGAGATCTGACCCTCATGCTTTCACTGGGATCAACGCTCAGGTTACAGCCAGGCAACAGTAAAATATGATGGGGAAAAGAAAAGCAGCCAATGACAGAACTGGGATTCAAGCTCAAGGTTTAACACCCTCTGTAGCACCACTGCCCTCGGAGCAAATCCTCTGATTTAGCTTCCAGGGGCTTCTAAAAGGGAAAGCCATCTACTTAGAGTTGCCATTGTGATGATCAAAACTAAAATCACTCACTTGGCTTTCTTAACAATGAAAATTATATCATTATTACCAAAAAACTGTTACCAGCTCCTCCCACCTCCAGGTAATGATGCACTGTCATGTACACAGAGTGAAAATTTTAAGTAATGGGAAATTGGTAAGCTAGAAGTCCTCAGACGGTTTTATTGATGGGGTATTCTACAAGGGTTTGATATACACATATATGAGTGGTTTGATATACACAAAGCTCATGACTATATTATGAAGGAGCCTCTATCACCCTACCAGTTGGCCGATGAGCTCCCTAAATTGTGGAATTCTGTTTTCTGACCAGGGTTGAGAGCCTTGAAGACACTTCTTGTGTTTGTGACACTCATTACTCCTGATCGTAACAATAGCTAGCACAGTTGTACTAGTGCCAACTCTGAGTGTGAGATCTGCTGCCATAATCAGACTGGCCCAACACGTCAACTCTGGCCTTGTCCAGGACTGCACTGGGTTACATAGATTTCATATATATGAATCAATAATCAAACACAGCCCCAAGAGGCGGGCCTTATTATTCTTATTTATAAAATGAGGAAATGGAGGCTTGAGAGGTGAGGGGAGTGGCCCAAATTCACAGAGCTGGACTTGCATGCCCATCCTGGTCTTTCTCTGGAGCTGGGAGCTGGCATGCCTTCTCCTACATGGGGTAGCCTATAGGAATGCACACTGGGGAAACAAGATTGCTTGTTGGCCTCACAGCTTGTGACCAAAAGGGCCCTAATGCTACCCACTCACTTGGTGACACCATCTTTAGAGAAAACACTGGAAGCCCAGTGTCCTCCTGCCCTTTCCAGGGCCACGAGCAGGAAGTAGGGAAAAAATGTTTGTCTGAGACCTTCCCTGGGCCCCTGCACATGTCTAGCAGTCTGATTAGTTATTTGTGGAGGCCATGTTAGTCTGAATGGAAAAGGGCAGCAAGTCTCAAGCCCATGTTGTGTCTGTTAACAGGATTTTGGCTCAGCAGTGCGGGCCTCAGACAGGCAGCTGGGCAGCACCATGAAGGCACTTCTAAAGCCACCTGCTGGGGACAATGGCCTGAGAGCTGGTGTCCAGACATGTTGGGTGTGAGGTGGGGGAACCAAAGTAACAGCACATTGAAGGACTCTTTTCTTTATTATAAACTCCACCCCACTCCCTATAAGCCTAAGCCACAGGACCCTCAAACTGATCATAGCTTTGGAGACTGGCTAACGCAGAGCAAAGAAGAAAAGTCCAGTGTGGGACCCTTAACTCAGTAATGGCAGGGTGTGAGTGGGCAAAGTTTCACCCCTTTACCTCCCTCCTCTGCCTTCCTGGTTTCTCCCCTGCCTGCTGTTCTCTCAGTTAATGGAACCTTCCCCTGAGGGACCAGGCAGCAACAGGACTAGGGATTGGCTCAGGATTCAGACTGACACCAAGGCCACATTTACTATGTTGAAAGCAGTCCCTTGACTACCCTCTCACTCAGCATCTCTCTCTCCCTCCCAAAGTCAGAGAGGCACGCTTGACACATACAGGCATTCAATCAACACCAACTACGAAGGAGCCAGCTTGCTGGGCACTTGGGACAAATTGGCAGGCAAGACAGCACAGGCCCTGCTCTCTGAGAACAGACATTCTAGATAGGGAAGAGAGAAAAAGAAGTCAATGAATACACAGTGATTTCATAACAAACATCATGAATGATAATTTCATAGTAAGTGTTATGAAGATAAGATCCAGGTTATATGCTGGTGACCATGGTGGGGTGGGGTTGGGGATTGGCAGTCCTGGTCGTCAGGTTCAAGGGAGGAGACACAACATTAACACCCTGGCACAACCACAGCACATGGGTAATCTCTCAGTACAAACATGTGCCAGAACAAGTTACAAGCTTTCCCTCTTACACACACACACACACACACACACACACACACACACACACACACAATCACAGGGTGTCAGGGATAGAGACATCCTTGGAGGTCATTCAGTCCAGTGGTTTTCAGTCTTCTAAAAGAGTCTTCTTTGCAGAAGCATATCCTTGGCCTCTTGTTCCTCCAAGGTACCATCCTGGGAATGCCAGAGAATATGTCCAAGCTACTTGGTTAACACAATCCAGGGCCCAGGATAGAGAAAAGCCTTTCCCAATGTCAGGCTAGGTGTTGGGAACAGAGCTGGGACTTGGGGCTGGGCCCTTAGCCCCACCTCTGTGACCTGCAGAGACTTCTCCCAATGCTCACCTGGGGCTGCCTGACACGTGCAGTGGCTGGGGTTAGGATCCTCAGGGATGTTCCTAAGGAATGAGGGAGACCATGAGCCTGGGGTGTCATCAAGAACAGAAAGAAAGGAGTCAGATGGGTATTGGTGCATCCATGTCAAGCTGACTACCTTGGCTGTGGGCAGAGCATTGCAGCTAACAAGCATTGTTTTACTCTCTGCCAAAGAGAGAAGGCAGGGAGCAGGGTGATGTGTGTGTTTGTGTGTGTGTGTGTGTGAGTGCGTGAACGTACACACATATGCATGCAGGGAAAGTCCACCCTACCCAGAAGTTTGGCACTAGCTTCAAGCTGGGCATGGACCAATGGCTCTCAGAAGTAAGGGCTGGCTAAAACAAGCTTCTCTTGAGGGATGCTCACAACCCATATATATTTGTGACAAATACTGGCAAGTCTTTGATTTGAATGAGAGACTTTTGGTTTCAGAACCAGCCCAAAGTAATGCAGAGCCAAATGGGACGAGGAAAAATGCATGGGTTGAAAGCCAGTCCAGCCTGGATGAGAATCCGAGTTCTGCCAGTAAGTGCCTTTGTAATCTTTGACAAATAGCTGTAAACCACACTGGGCCTCTGTTGTCTTGCCGGTAAAGTGGGGCTATAAGAGCTATCATTTGTGGAGCATCGCATTTGGCCAGCTCCTGGGCATGTAAAGAAATTCTCCTTCTAGCCCCATGAAAGCTTTGCAGTGTACATTGTTTCAACACTGTTTCTCGCTCCAGCCTCACAGCACAAGAGTCTCCAACAGGAGTGATAGTCACATGAGAGGGAGCTCTATAGAAATGAGCAAGGTGCACAGGCAGCTGCTCCATGCTTGTTTTACAGGCCAGTTGTCCCTGCCCATCTGGAAGCCTCCAAAACCAGGACAGGGTTGGCCTCCTCTCCAGAGCCTCAGCACCCTGCCCAGTGCAGTATGCAGACCGCCTCAGTAGGTATATGTTCAGTTGATAATGACATACCCTTGTTCGATCACAGATGACTGCCTTGGAGGCTCAAGAAAGTTAGGATGGTGCCATATCCCCAACAGAGGCGAGGACAGAGATCCTAGAGTTTCCTAGCCACAGTTATGGAGGGGCCCTGGGAGATGGCCAAGGTATCAGACAGATACAGGCCTGTAACCAGTGCCAGGAAGGGACAACTCCAAGTCACCAACAAGCTAGGGGCAGAGCTGGCCCCACACCTCACACCTCTTGACCTTAGGTTACCCTGCACCCTGTGCAGTCCTCTAGCTCCTCCAATCCAGCCAAGCTGAGTCCAGTAACTCCAGAACAAGTGAAGCCCTGGTAGATGGTACTGCAGCACCCGCCCCACCCCCTGCATTTGTGTGCTGGGAACTGCTACCTGGCGAGGCCCAGGGCCTCTCCCTGCCCTCGATGGCACCTCAAGAAATCCCATTCTGGCCACTATCTACTTCTTCCCAGCATCCAGGCCCCTCTGCTCTGACAGACTTGCCACCAGCTCCTCCCCCAGCCATGCTACTCTGGGGACCAAAGCTTAGGCCCCGGGTCCCCAGGATCCTGCCCGGAAACCAGAGTGGCTTCCCAGATTCCTTCTCCAAGTTCCAAGGAGATAGCCAGGGTCAACTGTCCTGTTGTGGCTAGTTTCTCATCTGCAGGGCCTGTGTGAATGGCGTGTCAGCTTCTAAGCGAAGGCTGGGGAACCAAGCATTCTAGAGACTGAGGTGGGGGGTAGCAGGATGACAGTGCTCACACCCACTTTCCAGTGGTGTGACTTAGGGTAGGCAGTGAAAGGCCTATTCCCAGGGGATGGGAAGGGTCCAATGAGACAATGGATTTGAAAGTTCCTGGCAATATGACCGGTACCCACAAGGGGTTTTGTGATGTCAGCTTTCCTCCCATGGGGAGGGCTTCTTAACCAGGGGCTCTAGATGGACTCCAGGACCCCATATATGACCCATGCGTGTATTCATGAGCATTTTCTGGGGAGAAGTTCCCATGGCTCCATTGGAGCCTCAAAGAGGTTCCATGATGCACCAAAGGTTAAGAACCTCTGATCTCAAGGGTTCCCTCTTGGGTGGGGAGGGTGTGGAGCTTAGTCAAAAATCAGCCACTTCATCTCATATGGAACCCACACAGAGCCAATCCAGCAGGTCATGTGGTGTGAGATGTAAGAACCCCAGCATCCACAGGACCCCTGAGCTGAGCCCCAGAGATCTCGACATGGTTATCCATGGGTCTCACCCTGTCTCTTATACACATCTAACCTCTGATCTCAAGGGTTCCCTCTTGGGTGGGGAGGGTGTGGAGCTTAGTCAAAAATCAGCCACTTCATCTCATATGGAACCCACACAGAGCCAATCCAGCAGGTCATGTGGTGTGAGATGTAAGAACCCCAGCATCCACAGGACCCCTGAGCTGAGCCCCAGAGATCTCGACATGGGAGCAGCCCACACTGCAGTCAAGAACCACCCAAAGGTGCACTGACTGTGGAGACAAGAAGTGAGAAGAGTCGGGATGGGCAGGAGGTGGGGTGGGCAGGAGACGGTGAGGGCAGGAGACAGTTCCAGCATAGCTGACTGCACTTTGAAAGAGAAACCAGCTCCCGAAGGTTAGAGTAAGGACTAGGGCCCAGAGGACTTAGGACAGAGCAGCAGAGGGTGTTTTGAAAGGCAGTGTAACCCAGTGGTGAAAACCATGGGCTCTGAAACATAGTGCCCAAGTTGGAATCTGGGCTCACTTGCAGGTAACTCATCCTGGACCAGGTTTAGTTACTGCCCTGCTCTACACCTGTTTCTTACTTCATAAAATGGAGACAGTCATAGTGCCTGCTTATAGGGTTGCTGTGAGGACTGAATGAGTTGATATAGGAATAGCCCTCACAATGGGGCCTGGAACTTGGCAAGCACCCTGTCTGTTCTGGTTGCTATTATTCCTGTCAGTCTAGTGGGGCCAGAGGACAGGGCTCATGGGTAAGTCTGGTGAGACACCTGTAAGTTGGGGTCACATACGCTGGGCTGAAGAGTCTGGGGTGGGATCTGTACACTTGGGGCGCCACTGACTGTTTCTGAAGAGACAGCCGCCATGTGCTGATGGACGCTGTGTGAAGGTCCTATGAACATGCTGGGTAGAACAGCAGATCAGTCAGCACTCAATGAGTTCTTATCCATGTCAGGCCCATAAAGGACCTGAAAGAAGAGTTCCTGGGAACTAGATGCTTTGAATACCACATGTGGGACTGTTCTGGGCTTGGAGCTGCACAGAATCTTTGTGTGAGGGGAGGCTGGGGCCTGGGTGGGCACAAGGGCATGGAAACCAGAGATGATCCTATCTATACTCAACAGAGCTCATCCTGATAACTGCCAATACCTTGACTTTGCAGTCAGGAGTCTGTGGTAGCAGAAAATGACCCCCCAAAGTTGTCCACGCCCTGATCCCTTGTTGTTGCTGTTGTTCAGTTGCTCACTGTGTCTGACTCTTTGCCACCTCATGAACTCAGCATGCCAGGCTTCTCTATCCTTCACTGTCTCCCAGAGTTTGCTTAAACTCATGTCCATTGAGTCAGTGATGCCATCCAACCATCTCATCCTGATCCCTAGAACCTGCAAATATGTTTCCTTTAATGGAAAACTGTACTTTGCAGATGTGATTAAATTAAAGATCTTGGGATTGGAGATTTTGGGGGACTCTCTCAGTGGGTTCAGTGTAAACACCAAGGCTTTCAGTAAGAGGCCATGATGGAAGTGCAGGCAGGGGGAGAGGGGTGGCAGAGACTGAAATTTGAAGATGCTCTGTTACTAGTCTTGAAGATGGAGGAAGGGGCCATGAGACAAGGAATGGGGAAGTTTCCAGAAACGGAAAGGCCTAGGTGGCCAATTCTCCCTTAGAACCTTCTGGAGCAATACAGCCTTGATTTTAACCAAGTGAGACTCATTTTGGACTTCTGGCCTCAGAAACTGTAAGATAATAAAAGTATATTTTTATAAGCCACTAAGTGTGGTACTTAGTTACACTTGCAGTAAGAGAGTGAAGCAGGATCTGAGGGGAAAAAAAGGAAAGGAAAGCCATGTATGAAATCTACTTTAGAAAGAGCAAAGAACCAAGTGAAAGAGAACCTCAGGGAAATCAAAGTTTATTTAGTAAGTGCTCTAGGGGAACTCAGATGTGAATACAAGGGGAAATCCACTTAAATCTTTACCTCTCCTTGAACAATTCAATTTATTCCTGATAGGTTATAGAAATAGCTGTGAGGAGAGAAACTAGAAGTGAACAGATGAGAACAGGCTGGTAAAGGATCTTGGAATCATTACGTAAGAGCAATGAGCGATAAGCCCAGAGAAAATAAGATGAAGGGTCCACGGCTGCCAACTTCGCCTATGGCCCAGAAAAACTACGGGCGAGTGCACACTGCAGACAGGCCAGGACAGGTGGATAGATGCTTCAGAAAGAAGTTTCAACTCAAAGAGAAACTTTCTACACAACTGAAACTGGCTGTACCAGGAGCAGGCTGCCAAGGGAAGGAGGGAAAACACAGAACCCACGAAGCCTGAAGGGTATCCATGGGTCTCACCCCTAAACAATTCCTCAGGGCTCATGGGAATTAAAAACAAAGGTAAACAAGGGACTTCTCTGGTGGTCCAGTGCTTGAGATTTCATCTGCAAGCAGTGCAGTTTTGATCCCTGGTCAGGGAGCTAAGATTCCACATGCCTCACAGTAAAACAAACAAACAAACAACAACAAAAAAAGCATCAAACAGAAGCAATGTTGCAACAAGTTCAATAAAGACTTTAAAATAGTGCATATTTTTAAGAATGTTTAAAAAAAAAAAAGCAAAAGTTAACAGATATGCCTTATAGGCTGTGGCAGTGTGACATATGCATTCACTTTTGCAGCACTGCATTCTGGGAGGGCAGGCAAGCATCAAGGCCAGGAGGTCTTCTCTGTAGCAAGGATGGAGGACCAAGGAACTTGAAGGTTGGTGTGCCCTTTGGACAAGCCAGATGCTAGCCCAGGCCCAGCTTTCCTCTCATTTCAACATATTTGGGCCAAGAGGGTTATCCTGAGGCCAGGGCATTCCTTGTGTTCTCACACTTCACTGAGAAACACAGATACTTGGTTTGGACACCTGGGCAGATGAGGAAACTGAGCCAGGAAGGTGGGAGAAAATACCAGAGTTAGGAGGAAGAGACTAGCCTGCTCAGACAGTGCCTTGGTTCCTTGAAGAGCCCACAGCATCATGCCTCCAGAGAGAGGTAGGGCCTGAGAGGAGCCATCCTCTTCCATTCATCTGTGTGCAAGGCTCAGTCTCTCTCACCCGGCTGACAGCATGGCCTCTCTCCTGTGAGGCCTTTCTGTCCCCCACGTTCCACCTGCCTGATTTATCTCCTTCAAAGAACCCTACCTGCAATACCAGACAAAGCCCAGCCTACTCCTAGAAGATGCATGTGTGACCTCGTTGAGATTTGGGAGTCACAAAAGCCCAAGGCCCCTTGCCTGGAGGGCTTACCTGCCTCCCTTCTCCTCTATAGACCCTCTCCTGATTTCTTCTCACCTAGAAAATGCTTCCAAACTCCCTTCCTCAGCTGAAGACTGTGATAAGCCAGCTGCGTGGTTGGTGTAAGTCAATTTGACATCGAAAGTCTGCAAGGGATAATTTTTTTTTCCTTTCCTTTCTCCCATTCTTCAAGCAAACACAATTTACAGTCCCAGCCATGACATCTTGCTGGCTGACGGTCCACTGACAGCCTACTGAGCTCCCTCTTTTTAGGAAAACCTGTCCTTGAACCCCAGTGAGAATCAAGACCAGAAGAACAACAGGCTGGAAGAGAAGGGGCCTCTGTCACTTCACTGGACCCTCGGCAAGGCCAGTTACCTCTCACAGTGCATTTCCAGGTGAGAAGAGGGCAGTCATCCTGCCCACCACTTAGAAGGTACTCCACAAGTAGCTGTTGTCACCATACCATGATGATACGCCCACCGTCTATCACTGCCTGTCCCCTAGGACTCACATGTAGCGTGTCTCCCATAGGCCAGCAAAAGAAAAAGTGAAAGTGTTAGTCATTCAGTTGTGTCTGGCTGTTTGCAATCCCATGGACTGGAACCCTCAGGCTCCTCTGCCCATGGAATTCTCCAAGCAAGACTACTGGAATGGGTTGCCATTCCCTTCTCCAGGGGATCTTCCTGGCCCAGGGATGGCACCTAAGTCTCCCTCATTGCAGGCAGATTCTCTACCATCTCATGGGCTATGGTCTGTGCCAAGAACACACACATATTAGGCTCCTCTGTGCAGGGTGCTATTGCCTCCAATCTACAGAAGAGGGAACTGGGCTCAGAGACGTGGAGTAACTTGCCCAAGATATCTTAGCTAAGAAATGGGGGAGCCCAGAGCCTAAGGTTCTAATTGCTCCTGCTGCATTGTTCCCTTCGACTGCCTCTTGAGTGTCAGTCTTGGCTTGAACCTGCTTTACTGAAGACCACGGCCATGCAAAAATCCAGGAATGAGTCCCCACCGGCCCTGCCCCACCTTTCTGGATGGGAGCCTCCCTCCTGCTTGGCCTACCAGAGAGAGGCCTTTTCATGATGCAAGCCACTCCCCACCTCCTCCTGCTTTGAGGCCATACTGAAGGCCTCCCATATCTGGCCTGCCACATCCAGGGCTGCCAGGCCCAAGCCCAGGTCTACCCCAAGCCCTGCTCACCCTATATGCAGGAGAGCTGGCTAAGCACATGAGCCCATGAAGCCAGATAAGGAGCCCCATGTGGGCTCATGCTATTGAGTGAACTTGGCTTTTCAAATATGGTAAAAGGACGCATAAACCACATGATGCCAGAGCAAAGCAGAAAGAAGAAGGTTAGCAGGTTAATTAGGTTAAGAAGGTTAATTTTATGGATTTGCTGTACAGGATTTGAAATAATAGAAAATGCATTTTGAAGTATGCATAGTATCACAGCTCTGTCGAGAAACAAAGGAGAAGGAAAGAAAGAGTGATAGTAGTAACTGTTGCTCCTTTAAATCTTCAGAGGTTAGCCTTCACTGAGGAATGAAGGTGCATGAATTTGCCTGTAATTTCTTCTCTGCTAAAATCTGAAATGTTAATGCAATTCTAATGCAATTTAATATAAAATAAATTCATTCTAATTCACTCTTAATATGTAGTTTAGTACAAAAGACTTTTTACTGTTATCATATCTATTTCATTCATTCATTCAGTAAACATGTGCTGAGCTCCTATTACATAAGTCCTGCATGGGCCCTCGAAGGAGCAGAGAGAAAACAGACACATGGCAGGCTTAAGACCTGACCTTGAGCCTTGTGGTCGAGCAGAGGAGACAAGGCAGGGACTTACATAATTAACTGCAATGTGGTCACAGTGCCCTGGGGATAGCATGGTGCAGGCTGGAGGATCTGAGGAGAGACAGAGGACTTGCAGCTAGAAAAATAACTCAGGAGGTCTGCCCCAGGCCTGGATTCTATGATGACCAGGAAGAGGGTCTAAGCTTGCCTGGCAACCCAGGCCGGAAACAGCCTGCTTCCCCAGTGCCAGGTTGGCAGACAGCACAGGGATGAGTCCTTACTGACCCCTGGGACGGTCTTCCCAAGTGTAACCTAAGAGCTTCAGATTTCCTGAGATCCAAGGGTGCGTCCAGTGTGTGGACTTTGAGCTGAGTCCCAGATGTCTGGGCTTCCACCCCTGGGCCCTCCACCATCCTTTTGTTGTTTCTAAACACCCACAGCTCAGTCTTTCAGTGGGAACCAGGGAAGCCAGGAAGCACGGCTGAACTCAGTAGGTGACCACACTCCTTACTCTGTTGCCCTCAAATCTTGAGAACATTAATGGAAGACCCTTGTTCCCAAGACATCCCCAGGCAAGAACAATGCCAATGCCAAGAATGTCAAAATATCCAGGAAAGAAACAAACATACTCCTCTTCTGGCTTCCCTGCCTTCCCTCCATTTACCAGATACAAAACAAAATATGCCAGAAGGGATGAAATACAGCTCAAGCGAGCTGAGAGATAAATTAAGCCAAATGCAGGAACCCTCTTGAGGGCCATTATGACTGCCACTCTTGGGGTTTCCTGGATACCGCTGGGAACCAAGGCCTTTCTTGAGCAGCTCAGCAGGCAGATGGTTCTGCCACTCATAATGGCCTCTGAGCACTGGGCTGGAAGACTCTCAGCAGACAGGGCTGTGGACCAGGAAGAAACCAATTTCACTCTCTTGGATACTTCCGAAGGGCTGGTGGTATTGCTACCTAGGCTCATACTGACCTTGACCCTCAAATCGATTTGAGGAGCAATGGTGCATCAAGACTCCTCGTGGGGGCTCACTCCTTGTATTCCCTTCCTAGGGTTGCCATACAAGTGGTGACAAACTTGGTCATTAATTCAATGGACATGAACTTGGGCAAACTCTTGGCAATGGTGAGGGACATGGAGGCCTGGTGTGCTGCAGTCCATGTCCCCAGAAGCAGAGTCATAACGGGAACACATCAGAACTGGAAGCAGTTCTACCGACTATCAACTCCCTAGTAGCCATGGTCAATTGAAAAATGGAGGCTCACAGGATGCAATTGACTAGATATTTACATGGATACTATTTTATACAGAAATCATAACATGACTTTTTTTTAAAGCAAAGGAGCCAGAATTTATACCATCAAGGAAATGTCTCCCTTCAAAGTTGTCCCTTGAGAGGCTCTACACAGTTTCTCACAGCTGCTGTTGCTCAAACCCTGTGGGGCTGTAGATGTGGCCCTTAGAGACAGTTTGTGAATTATACCACCCTTTGTAGCCCAGTCCAGCCTTTCCTTTTTTAACCATCCATCTTCTCCATATTATCTCAGAAAACCTTTTGGGTTACTGATAATTAAACCCACCCTCCAATGATAAAGAGCTGTTCTACGAATGGCTGGTCAGCTCCAAAGGCAAGTCCCACAGATGTTATGAACATGTTGCACCCACTTCCAGCTAGTAATGGGAGTTTTGATGAAGGTGAGCCTGCTGCCACTTTCCCGGACTGCCACTTCCTTTACTTCATTTTATCCTGAACAAGCTAGATGCTTTAACATCCCTTTACTAATGATATAAAGGTGGACCAGAAAGTATGACCAGCTTCCCAAACCCACACAGATAGTCTGTGGCAAAGGGCAGAGTTGAACCTAGACTTTCTGTCTCCAAATTCATCAATCTTCCTATCACTCCAGTATGAACACAGATGAGTCATATTAATTGCTGCTGGCTGAGCCTAGCACTTTGCTTCACAATAAACAACCATGTGTGCACATATTTAGATGCCAGTGCAGTCTGGTGCCACCAGCCTTTAAGACATCCTAGTCTTTATGGTCCTAGACATCCCTCTGTTCATGAGTAAAACAGGCATAGTGATAACAGAAGCGAGAATGCTGGCTTCAGAGGGATTTTGTTAATCTGGTCTTCCCTGGGATTAGCAATTGGAAGTGTTCTCCAGTGGGGATACACAAGGGTACCTTTGAGCTGTCCTAAAAATAACAGCAGTGCCTGGGAATGTGGTGGCACTTGGAGTCCTGCCAACCAAGTAAATTGGCTTGAGTGGGTCGCTAGCAGAAGATGGTATGAGCAGGTGGCCATAGAGGTGGACGTGTGATTCCTGGGCTGGAGCAAGGCTTCTCCTCACAATGACTTATAAAACTGGAACAAAATGAGAGGGAGGGAGGCAGGGGGGCACAAGTGCATTTTCTTATTCTATATAGAAAAATAGGACATTTTAGGATGGAAAGAGGCCAGAGAGCCCACTGAGAGCTGCCTCTTCTTTAGTTCTGGTGCAGTAGAATTTTCCTACCGATACCTGTCAAACCATTCTTAAAAGCAAAACAGCCTTTCCCACTAGTGACTTCTATTATTGCCTTTGGTGAATTTCCTGTGCTGGAAGCATCCTCCCGTGATGCTCTTCCTCCACAAGGGCCCAAGCTGCAGGGTGTTACTGTCCTGTTCTGAATTTCCAGGGGCCGCAGGTTCTCAGTGTCTGGCAAGCTATGCTTGCCATTCTTGATCCTGTTGCAAGATAAAATCCTGGCCCTTGGATCATTAGAAGGGAAATCGTTGGTCCCAGGAAGATCTAGGGCCTTCACATAGCCTTCTCTGCAAGAAACTGCCTGCCTACCCCCCATACCAGAAGGAAAATCTGCCTAAGCCTCCATGAGAGTTTCATTTTCCCATGAGACTTTGCTGCTAACTTGGAGAAAATTACAACCAAAGAAGTTGCCTATTTCTGCTTTCTTTCCCCCAAGGCTCTGGTCTCAGCTGTGAGAATGAAATCGAACCAGGCCTTGTGAGGAGTCTATAATTTCCTACACTCTGTGTTTGAGAAGTCTGTGCCTATTGAAGGAGGTGGAGAGAAGAGATGGGGAACAATTTTGCTACTGGATGGTGGCAGCAGTCTGCCAGTGAGCCATCTCGGGCCTCCAGGGAGCTGCCTCCCCCAGGTGGGAGCACCCTTCAGGATTCCAGGGTTGCCCTCTTCAGGCTCTCATCATCCTGGCCACACTGTGCTCTCTCTGTCCACTTATCTGCCAACCACAGTAGACAGAGGGAGGTCTGTGAGGAGAGAGCCACGGCTCAGTGTCACTAGCCTCCTCAGAACCCAGGAGAGGGCCTCCCGGGAGCAGGTGCCCATAAGTAAATATTGGTTGAATGAATGAGGAAAAAATGTAGCCAAGTAACATTTAAAACGGTGTCCAAGTGAAAATAAACAAAGTGAAGAGGGAACGGGGTCAGCCAACCATTCAGTCTCTGTTGGCACATGGCACTCACAGCTGGTGTCTGGGCCTCCCCCACCACTCGGGCCTGTCCCGCCCCAGCCACATTGGCCAGGTCCACAGAGATGACCTTCTGCCTCAGGTTCTCTGCTGAGCCCCAGGGTGCTGGGATCCCTGCCCAGCTTCTGTTCAGACCCTCCACAGAGGCAACAGACAGCCCCTCTCCCCACCAGCTGTTGGCCGACTTTTGCTGCAGAGTTTTCAGCATCTGGCAAAGCACCTCCCGACCCAAACTTCCAAGGTCACCAGGCTCCCACTGCCACACTGACCCACAAGATGAGCCCCGCCTCAGATCCCAACACCTGCGAAGCCACACGCACACTTCCTCACCACTCTGACAAGACCTAGGCCCTCTCAGTGGCTTTTGAAGGGACCTGTCTCTATGGCCCCAACTGCCTCCTTGTCTCAAGCAGCCTAACCTGCTAAGGACATGGCCCATCCCACCACTAAGCCCATCCAAGTTTCTGTCCATGGACCAGACCCACAGAAGACCCAATTGGTCCCCCAGACCCACAGAAGACAAAGCATTAAGCATTAAATGAGAGCTCTGCTGAGTTCATCCCTAGGCTACATGCAACGGGGCCCCTGTCACAAAACTCTCCTCATTGCCTCCCATCATCACCCAATCATATCAGTCAAAAGCAGCTCTTCCTGGAAGAGATGCACTTTTCCTCACACACCAGTGAGATCCCAGTGGCCAGCTTTCACCAGAGCACTAAGAGACATCTTCACAAACTGACTTCATATTAACACAGCCTTAGAAGGAGCCACTGTGTCCAGCCACTGGGGCCTATCTTTACTCTCTCTCAGGGTAGTAGAGATAGCAAGGCTTCATTGTGAAGCTGTCTTTTGGCACTTCAGAATACAAGTTCCCCTGAAGGGACCCAAGAAAAGCCCACCTATGTTGCATAGATTCTTTCTGTGGCAGTAGGACAAATACCACTAGCCCAGTAAGGTCCTGCTCCTGGGACGTGATGCAAAGCAGAACAGTAGGCTGAAGGCATGATATCTGAGAATGGGAAGTCTCTGAGTGGCAGCTATTCCTACTTTTCTATCAAAATGGCTTTAACTTGGGCAGCATCACAGATTCTATGTTTTATGAGGACCAGGAGGGTGGGAGGAACCTTCTAGGAAGCCAAACCCTGAAGTATGGCTAATAGGCATTCCAATGTGAAGCTGCATAAGCCATTGATAAATGGTTGGCAGTGGTTAACAATGAGTTTCCTGTGTACTTAAATCAGGCCCATTGGAACTATGCCAATTTCCATCTAAATACTTTGATTCTTCTGATTGGTACTCTCTTTGAGAAACTGTCTTGAGTCTGTGGCTTTCTTTCTACTTGATCCTAGAGCTGGTTGGGCTGGAGAAACCATCCATAGAATAGTCTAGACGAAGTCCCCCATGATGCCATTTCTTTTGCTTATGAAGGCTGAGGCCTCGAGGACTGTTGTCTAAGACTCTGCGGCTCTCCCTCCAGGCTTCATGCTATTCGATCACAATATTGGCCTGTTCTCTAGCTAACACTTGGCTCAAGTAGACCAGAGCTGCAGACAGGCTTTTTGGTCAAAAGGCTGGGCCTATAGCAATGAGGAAGTTCTTACTGGTGAAGGCCCTATGCAATGTGAAACGTCTTTGAAGTGTGATCAGTGTACACCAGACAGTGGGCTGCCTCACACTAAAAGGGTATAGATGGGACAAAGTGAGAGAATCAGGAGGGCAGTAAGCTGCCCTAGGCCAGACTGTGTTCAGGATGCTCTCTGACTTAAAGCCCAGGGCTCACAAGTCCTTCAGAACAATTCAACATCTTCCAAAGGACTTCTTTTGGATGAGTTGCTTTGAGTTCAAATCACCTTAAAACAGAACTGCTGCCTGATTTTGCTTTTTTCACTCTCTTTGGCTTCTCATCTAATAACAATAATAGTAAGAATAATACATCATGTTCCTATAACAATGGACCATAGCTTGCATATGCTTTTTCCCCTGGGCCCATCACAACAATCCTGTGTGAAGGGTTGGCAGAGCAGGGATTTTTAAGCCCACTTATATCAAGGAGAAAACTGAGGCTCCAAGGAGTTAAGAAATTCACCCAAGTCAAGCGGTAGAATTGCAACTTGAATGGAGTGATTCTACTCCAAGCCCAGTGCTCTCCTCACTCCACGGCCTTCTCTGTAACAGTACCAATGAAGTAGTTTCTGAAAACAGAGTTGTAGTCTTTTCCAAACTGTGCTTCATCGAGATTTGCCTATGACCATGTCCCCTCAGCAGCCCCTAGAGACCACACACCAGCCACCCAGGACCCAGCACAACTGCTCTAAGTCCCAGCTAAGGCCTTGCCCTGCTCCAGGATCACCTGGGGACCTGCGCCAGCTCTTTCACCCCTCCCTCTGTGGCAGAAGCCTCACATGCAAATAAAGTGGGACATTGTATTTGCCTTGGGAAAGATGTAGCCAAATCAAACATGATGAGCACAGTCACTAAACATTCCAGGCATTTCCTTTCCAGTTTTCCTGCCCGTCACCCATGCAAATCTGATGTAGAATGGCCACGCAAGAATGTGATAAGTATTTTTTCCTTCCTAAACTGGGATTTAGCATGAGGAGAGAAGGACTGGATGGAGAGAGTTAACTGTTGAAATATTTGCTCTCTTTGGGCCAAGTATCTGTGGGAAGGAGCTGGGGTCATTCAGGACTGAAGGATTGCTGGAGGGGAAATGCAGGCGCGAGTCAGATTGTTAAGGCAGGCTTAGTCCCAAATCCACAGCTGGGACACAGATCATCTTTGTTGGGCTTCAGACCAGGGGTCCCTAACCTTTTTGGCAGCAGGGACTAGTTTCGTGGAAGACATTTTTTCCATGGACCGAGAGTGGGGGAGGGGGTGGGGCAGGGATGGTTTGGAGATGATTCAAGCACATTACATGGACTACCACTATATTTCTGTTATTACACCAGCTTCACTGCAGATAATCAGGCACTAGATCCTGTAGCTTGGGAACCCCTGTTTCAGGCTACTCAAAGCAAATGGGCCAAGAGGTGGACACTCTTTGTGAAGAAATAGGTTGGTGCCCAGTTGCTGCATGGCTGCTTAGAAGCACAATACTTTTCCTACCTAGAGTTTGTCTCTAAGGACAGTGGATAAGTATCTGCTTAGGACTTATGAAACAGTAGGCATGAGGCAGGAGCCTGCAAGACTCACACGAAACCCTCAACTAAGCTGGCAGAAGACAAGATGGGGTGTATTGGGGTAGTATGACTGTAGATCAGACTGGCAGGATGTTTCCTATCTTGACTGGAAAACCTGTCAGCTCACTGATCCCAGAGCTTGAATAGAGGTCTGGATGCAGGGAGGATTTGGGTGAGAAGGGAGTTCAGAGATGGGATGTGTCAGTGTCCTCAATCTGAGGCCAGAGAAGGGTGGGGGACTCAGACAAAACCAAAGCAAAATTGGGGCCAGCACTCAGGCTGCCAGACCTGGGTTCATGGCATTTCTCTTCACACTCCAGGCTGACTCCAACATTTGGGCCACAGAGCTCAGGAGTGGATCAGCTACCTTCTTTCTCTCTTGCTGCTTGTCCTGAGGAGGAGGGGGGGCCCTCCCAGGGCTTAGGGGGAGGAAAGTGATGGCATGGATGACAATATCTCCAGCAAAGAGGAGCTATGAAGAGATCTAGGCCCTGTTTGCAATAGACGAGATGGGAGAAAGGCCACCTCTCAGCAGGCCTTCCCCGTGACTGGACCTTCTGTCTCAGATATCCTCTCTTCAAAGTTCACCAACTCTCACATTCCTGGCTCAGCTGGCTCCACAGATTTCCCCTGGATAGTCTCTTTTTAGTACCATAATTATGCCTGGTGAGGGTCATCACCCTGTTTTATGAAAGAAGGAGCTGAGGCTGTCGGAGGGATATAATGTGAGTGTCCAAACTCACAAGGCCATAAGTAGCCCAGTTGCGATTTTGAATTCAGGTTTCTCTCTGCCCTAAGCTTATATTCCTGACTCTCCATGGAGGTGGACAGGAAAGGGGAGCAATAGGAAGAGGTTTATGATGATCTCTTTTTCTTCTAAACAGGATCTGGGCCAGACAAGGGGAAACAAGGGGCCTGGGTTTCTCAACTGGAAGACTCTGAGGTTGAGTTGACAAGGAACCACATGGAAGCACATGGCTGTGTATTTAAATCCATGACTGCCTCTTACTAGCAGTCTGCTCTATTCAAAGGAGGCCTGGTAGCTGTAGTCCTGACTGCCAACGTGTAGTGTGGGCCAGAGAGCTTGGGCCAGAATGAGCACCACTGCTCCATGTCCCAATATCATTCTGTGTAGAACCTATATCCACTCATGGCCCTTACTATCCTAAACTTCCACTAGCCATGTTATGGGCTGAACTGTGTCTCCCAAAGGGCTTCCCACATGGCTCAGTGGGTAAAGAACCTAATTTATCCACTTTGCAGGAAATGCAAGATAGATCTCAGGGTCAGAAAGATCTCCTGGAGAAGGATATGGCAACCCAGTATTCTTGCCTGGGAAAATCCATGGACAGGGGAGCCTGGTGGGCCATGGTCCATGGGGTTGCAAAGAGTCAGACATGACTGAACACGCACACACTTGTCCCCTATCATTCATAAATTGAAGTCCAGTACCTTAGAATGTGACTGGATTTGGAGATAAGGCTTTTAAAAGGGCAATTAAGTCAAAATGAAGGCATTATAGGTATATGTATGGCTGATTCACTGTGCTGTATAGTAGAAACTAACACAACATTGTAAAGCAACTATACTCCAGTAAAATTTAAAAAATGAAGTCAGTAGAGTGGGTCCTACTCCAATATGACCGATATCCTAATAAAAAGAAGAGATTGAGACACAGACATGCAGAGGAAAGATACTGTGATGATGTGGGCCATTTACAAATGAAGGAGAGAGGCCTGGAACAGATCCTTTCCTGACACCCCTAAAAGGAAGAACCTCTGCAAACGCCTTGATCTTGGACTTCCAGCCTCCAGAAGGAGACAATCGATTTCTGTTGTTCAAGCCACTTGGTCTATAGTACTTTATTACAGCAATCTTAGCAAATGAAAACACCAATTTACATAGATCTGTCTTTCCTGCAGTACCATGAGCTCCCTGAGGGAAGGAGCCCAGCACAGCCTGGTCCCCACTGCCCTGTGCCCAGTGAACGGCCATTCAACAGTTGCTGATGGCAATGTTGCCCCGTGTGGGCTGGGAGGATATCGGTCTGGGAGGCCAGCTCCCCATTTCTCTCAGGACAGATCTCGGTGGGGGGGGGGGCTTGCCTCCAAGGCCTTCCCTCCCTTGATTGTCTGCAGTCAAAGAGGACCTCCTTCATCACGGAAGAGGGTGGGTGCAGCTGCAGCAAGGAATCTGGTAGCCCACTTTGCTGCAGACTCCAGGTGGCCCAGGGAAATACTCTTTTCACCAGATGGCTTGGGGCGAGGGCTTTGACAACCGGACTCTTGTTCCTGAGCAAGTATGAGATGACTGGGCATGAAGATTTGGGGAAAGGAAAGGGTGGTCGAGATCTCAGAAAGTTAAGAAGAAAGTAGAATGCTGGGGTGAGGAGGACCCTGAACAATAGACCTTGGTTGTGGAGACAAGAGAGTGGGCATCTGGGTAAGATGTAAGTAGTCTGAAGCCCAGAAGCTGAGTGGTGAGTAGTGGCTGAGGGAGTGAGGCAGCTGGGGCTACAGTGGGCTTCCTGGCCATGACCTGAAACTGTCTGGCCCTGTCCATTCTTTCCACAGTGCTCACTGCCAAGCTCAAGCCAAAGGCCCAGCATAGTGTTCAGTCTCTCGGGTAAGGCTTGTGGACCAAATTAACTTGCAGAAGAAGGAATGAATGCTAAATTTCTGTTTTAACTCTGTAGAAAGAGCTTCTCTCTCCCAAAAGAGACAAGGAATGAAAAGTAGAGAGACTTCATTGTAAAAAGCAGCTAATATCTAAATGTAAAGTTCAGCTCCTGAGGGCAAAGAGGAGTTGCAACTTCAGACGGTTGATAGCTCACAGTACTCTCCACAAACACACAGAAGACAAGGAGATTCTGGATCCACAGTGAACCAGCTCCATCTAGCAGCGTGAATCATCATCGGCTTTGCATCTGTTTTGGTCTAACAACACAGGAAGAAAAGGCATTTACCAGGCCAAGGAAAATGCGACTTTCAGGGTGTCACCCTTGGCTTATCGCCAATAGGCCCAAGGCTGAGTATGTACCGTGAGCCCCTTCCTGAAAAAGTTCTTCCAAGCCTTCAGGGCCAGGCAGCAGGAGCCACACTCCTGGTCAGAAGTTGTTGTTCAGTCACTCGATCATGTTGGACTCTTTGCAACCTCATGGACTGCAGAATGCCAGGCTTCCCTGTCCTTCACTGTCTCCTGGAGTGTGCTCAGACTCATGTCCACTGAGGGTCAGAAACTGAATCTCTGCAAGGACAAAAGGTGTGAGTCCTTGTTCCTGTTGCCTAGGTATATGTACTCTGACATGCAAATGACATCTCATATCATGGGCTGAGCAGTAAGATAGGACTTGCAGCTCTTTTGGAATTTTTCCTCAGTAAAGGAGACAAGGCCTTCAAAGCCTAGAGTCCACAGATGGAGTGGTTGGCACACACTGATGGTAGACTTGTGAGTACAGCCCAGAGCTCTTGACTCCTGGGTCCAGGCTCCTCAGACTGGACCGCCCTGCCTACCTCTCAAACTAGACCCGTAAGTTCCACCAGTCCAATCATCTTTGTAGAATTTTCTGGTCAAGTCAGTGATCATTAATTTGGCTAATTTCTTTTCAGATCCCAGTGATCAGTTGTTTGCATTGGCCAGGGAATGAATTTAAATGGACTTGGGACTTCCCTGGTGGTGCCGTGGCTGAGACTGTGCTCCCCATACAGGGGGCTTGGGTTTGATCCCTGGTCAGGGAACTGGATCCCACATGTGCAATGAAGATAGAAGATCCCACATGCCCCAACCAAGACCTGATGAAGCCAATAAATAAATAATTTTTTAAAATTAAAAGAAATATACTGGCTGTTCAAACAGGCCCTTGACTACAGCTGGGCATAGAGGAATTTGTAATTTAGAATTCGGGGTTGTCTGTTATAGTTAATGGTGCATTAAAGAACAACAGATTAAGAATAGGCCTATGTGATCCATCCAGGCAATGGAATACTATTCAGCAATTAAAAGTAATGAGCTATCAAGCCATGGGAAGACATAAGGAAACTTAAATACATATTGCTAGGTGAAAGGTGTCATTTAGCTGTGAAAAGAATGAAAGTCACAGTCTGAAAAGATTATATATTTTATGGTTCAACATATATGACATTCTGGAAAAGGTAAAACTATGAAGGCAAAAAAAAAAAAAAAGGAAAAGATCTCTTGTTGTCAGAAGTTTGAGAGGAAGTGGGGAGTGATGGAGGTGGAGCACAGCTGATGTATGGTGGGTGTATGACATTATGCATTTGCCCCAAAACCATAAAATTGTACAATACAAAGGGTGACCCGAGGGTAAACTATGGACTTGAGTTAATGATACCCTATCAACATTGGTTCATTAATTGTAACAAATGTACCACACCAATGCAAGATGTTGGTAATAGGGGAAACTGAGGGAGTATATGGGAACTCTCTGTATTTTCTGCTCCATTTCTCTGTAAACCTAAAACTGCTCCCTCAAAAGTCTACAAGTTAAAGAAAATAAATAGGCCTAAGTGCTCAGACGTGGAAAGAAGCAGTGCAGGTCTGGAAGGCTTCTATTCCATATCAGACAGAAAAGCAAGAAACCCTGGCTAAAAGTCAGCATCAACACATGCAAATAAATACTGGACAATTACGTCCTGTATCTAAATACTTAGGAATATCTTTCTATGGGCATTATGTAGTCATGGTCTTTGGTGATATGCATCTAAACAACAGCTCTGAAAGGGAAAGTGTTAGTCGCCTCAGTGAAAGTGTCTGACTCTTTGTGACCCCTTGGACTATAGCCCACCAGGCTCCTCTGTCCATGGGATTCCTCAAGCAAGAGTATTAGAGTGGGTTGTTGTACCCTCCTCCAGGGGATCTTCCAGACTCAGGGATCAAACCCAGTACCCAGGTCTCCCACATTGCAGGCAGATTCTTTACTGTCTGAACCATCTGTGTATCTAAACAACAGCCCTAGAATATATGAAAATAGAAAAAGCAAAACAAACCAGAAACTCAGAGGATAGTTGTTATTCTATGTATAAAAACACTACAAAATGTTCCCTTTCAATCTATACTAACTATATGACATCCTATGATTTTCCCACTGGAGGCAGAGGAAAGGCGTGTAGACCAAGAAGTGGAACTATTTAGACACTCCTTGTTCTTCTTCAGCCTGGGTTTTTGTGCTAAGTCCTTGAGTGCCTAGGACCTGGAAGAAACAAAACAAACAGATGTGGCAAAAAAAAAAAAATCATAAAATAACACAGTTGAGAAATACCACTGGGTTAATCTTCTATGCACAATTGACCATTATGGAACATAGCACTTAGACTAAATTATACACACAGTTCAAGGTACTTCAGCATAAGCATGATTAGCTGGTTTTTGTTGTGTTAGATCCCTGGAGGTGGGACCACTTTCAGAGGGTTCAAGAGGTCCCTCTAAAACACGTTCTTTTCTCAAGAGAGAAGACTTGGAACTACAGAGACCACAGTTCTTCGAAAATTAATCCATAAATTCATTTCAATTTCAATAAAAATCCCAACAGATTTTTTTCATCAAGCTTGACAAGCTGACAATAAAATTTACATGGAAATAGGGGTAGGGATAGTAAAAACATGAAGAAGAAGAAGAAAAGAATAAGCAGGGAACTTGCTATCAGGAAGCAATGGCTATTAGGAACCTACAGTAATAAAACTATGTGGTATGAGCATAGGAGCAAAGTAAAGCAGACCGGTGACATAGAACAGAAAGCTGAAAGGTAGGGAAACTTGGTCTATGACAAAGGTAGTACAGTAGAGAGACAGGGAAAGGATAGATTGTTTAATGAATGGTGCTTAGAGAATTGTTAGCCATGTAAAAAAAGGAAATATCTATACATAAATAAGTTCCAGGTGAATTATAAAGCAGTATGTAAAAATAAAACATTAAACCACTAAAAGAAAAGAAAGGTAGGATCCCTTAAGAGGAAAACACAAGCCAGCCATCAAATATTAACAAATTAAATTTTTATTATTAAAACATTTATACAGCAAAGACAACATGAAGTTCAAAGACACCTACAGACTGGGAGAAGATATTTCCAACAGTTATAAGTGGCAAATATTTGCATTTATAACACCTTAAAACTTTCTCAGATCAAAAAATAAAAGACAAACAACCCAACTAAAGTGGAAAAGAAAACATGAGCTACATAGAGGATGAGACCAAAAAGACCAATCAAGATACGAAGTCAGTCAAATCCCCAGTAGTCAGGGAAATATAAACTAAAGCAAGAAGACACATTGCAAACCCGCTATTTTCCCCTATTAGGAAAAATGTTACAGTCTAACAATATCAGGACTGTTGTTGATGGTGGGAACACACCTGTTGCTGGAAGCTTAAACTTGGTATAACTGCTTTGGAAGCCACTCTCATAATGCCTCATAGACAGCTGCTTAAACCATTGCTTAAAGTGGAGCTTAGACCTTAGACCATTGCTCTTTTTTAAATTAAATACTGAATACTAAACATTTCTCTCTAAGCACTATTTTAGCTGTACCCCACAGATTTTGTAATATTGTGTCATCATTTCTATTTAGTTTAAAACATTTTATAGTTTATCTTGAAATGGGTTATTTAGAAATGTGTTGTATAATATCTGCATATTGAACTAATCAAGAAAGTGAGAAGATGACCCACAGAATGGGAGAAAACATTTGCAAATCATGCACCTGATAAGATACTTGTATCTAAATAAATAACTCTTTAAAATTTTATTGAAGCATAGTTGATTTACAATGTTGTGTTTAATTTCTCCTGTCCAGCAAAGTGACTCAGTTTATATAATACATTCTTTTTCATATGTTTTCTTGATAGTTTATCACAGGATATTAAATATAGTTCCCTGTGCTATACAGTAGGGCCTTCTTATTTATCTATTCTATATAGAATATTTTGCATTTGCTAACCCCCAAATCCAAGTCCTTCCTTCACCCTCCTCCCCCTTGAAAACCACAAATCTGTTCTCTATATGTGTGAGTCTGTTTCTGTTTCATAGATAAGTTCATTTGTGACTCATTTTAGATTCTGCATTTAAATGATATCACGTAGTACTTATTTGTCTTCGTCTGACTTACTTCATTTAGGGCGATAATCTCTAGGTCCATCCATGTTGCTGCGAATGGCATTATGTCATTTTTTAAATGTCTGAATAATAGTCCATTGTGGGCTTCCCAGGTGGTGAACACACATTCACATTCTTGAAAGTTTGCAACTTGAAGATTTGTACATAGGGGACTTACTGTATATAAAACTGAATCACTTTGCTGTACACTTGAAATTAACACAACATTGTAAATCAACTACCCTTCAATTTAAGAAATACAATGTTTAGTGTTATTCCCAAAGAAAATGTTTCTTAACTGAACTCTCTTGTCAAAGAAAATTGGTTTTATTTAATAATGGTTATGACCAAATTATAAGCACCTTCCTTTGTAACTCAGTCAGTAAGAAATCTGCCTGCAATGCTGAAGACCCAGGTTCAGTCCCTGGGTTGGGAAGATTCCCTGGAGAAGAACCTGGCAACCCACTCCAGTATTCTTGCCCGGAGAATCCCATGGACAGAGGAGCCTGGCAGGCTACAGTCCATGGGGTCACAAGAGTCGGACACAAATTTGAGACTAAACCACCACCACTTAATATAAAACTTCCCTGTGATGAAAATAATCTTTTGAGATGTGGTAAAAACTTCAGTAGAACCTCTCCTTCTCATTTTTTTCCTCATTTATCTGCAATCCTTAATCACAAAGTAAAACAAGTAAAATGCTAAATATACTGAGTGCTTGTTCAAATAATTTCTACTTTTGACAGTTACTTGGCACCAACATAATGCTTCCATGGGTCTGTTTAGCTCAGATTAAATATTTCATACCGAAAGTTTTCTTCCTTTGCTATTTGACCACAGCCTTACATGGAGACACAGCTTTTTGTTCTGGCATCAGTTCTGAAATCCTTTGGCTCAATAGGTTAGAGCCATATGAACCACAGATGTGGTCTGTCCAGGGCCCAGCTAGCAGCCCACCACACTGTACCAGTGAGTCTTGTGGTCCCCTCACCATTTCTGGGAGGCCATTGGACCGAAGTGGGAAAGGAGTCAGTGAAAACTCAAAGCTCTGTTAACCAAGAATACCAGGTTTCCCAAGACAGGAACACTTCCAATAGTTGGCTTCATTGACCAGGTTCTAAAAATATTTGTTCTTAGATTATAGTCTAGAATTTTAATGTCATGGCTAGAAATTTCAGATCTAGCCAGAAGAGATGGGATAGGGGAAGGAGAGTAAATGGGAGGACAACTATGTGAGGCTCCCAGAACCTCAATCACCTTCCCTTATATGATATCCTTGCTTTCCCCCGCCTACTTCCTAGTAGGGCCTGAGTGGTAGTGAAGTTCCTAAAATGAAAGAAAATTCAGCTAGGAAGTGGAGCCCGAGTGTGTGCTAAGTCGCTTCAGTCGTGTTCTACTCTTTGCCACCCCATGGACTGCAGCCCACCAGGGTCCTCTGTCCATGGGATTCTCTAGGCAAGAATACTGGAGTGGGTTGCTGTTTCCTCCTCCAGGGGATCTTCTCGACCCAGGGATTGAATCTGCATCTCTTATGTCTCCTGCATTGGTAGGCAGGTTCTTTACCACTAGCACCACCTGGAAAGCCCCAGAATAAGAGTAGCCAGGGCAAAGCAGAAGACAAGCATATGTGACATGGCATTGAGTTTCTGTGAACCTTCAATTCCTCATCTATCAAATGTGCCTCTCATACCCACACTGCCATACTGAATATGAGGATTTGGTGTCAGAACGCATGAAAAGAGCCCCTAAAAACTGGAAGCTCTTGTGTTTATTAAGAGTCTACCCCGAGGCATATGGGAAAAGAGATACTAGATCTGCCCAATAGGAAATAGATGCAGAGATCAGCTCTCAGGGACCCCAAAAGGCAAATGGGCTTTCTAGGCATTTCAGGCAGCTGCCTCCACCCCACCAAAGGACAACAGCTTGGAGAATGGGCCTCATGGGTGGGTGGTCACACAGCTTTCCCTACTTTAAAGTCAGCATCTTCTGAGTGCATAGGGCCATGTGATGACTTTATGGGTACTTTGGGGGAAGCAGTCACCGGGCAAAAGATTGTCCAGTAAGCTCTCTCAAAATCCCAATGCACCCTGGAATAGATGCTAAGTGAGTCCACCGCATGATACTGCTTCACTGAGGTGACTTTCCCTCAACACTCTTTCCACTTTTATCCAGTATCTTTTAGTTAATTGTCAAATGATGGTGCTCTTTTCAACACTGGCTGCTCCTGTGGTTGCTGGAGATGGGCTGCCGAGGCTGCCTGACAATTTCTTAATTTTAATCCTAAGTCGAGGACAGTGCCAAAGCAACACAGGCGTGGCAGATAACTGTCTCATCTCGAGTTGACTTTCATGGCTTGTTCCATCCATTTTGGATTTTTGACCCTCTTTAGCTGCTGTGACCTTGAGGAAAAGCCATTTGAGTAGTAGTGTAAGTACCACTGATTTAAGAAGGGGGATCTGCTATATATATATTAAATAATGTCTTTTAAAATGTAATGAGTGACTTTGGAGTGACTCGCTGCCTGGGAATTACCCTTTTCAATTATTCATGATTCTCTTCTTTCTTTAACGTAATTGAAGGCTAGCATCACCATCATACCTCATTCTGAGGAGTGGGGCAGAGATGGTTAGAAGGGATTTTTATTAGTATCTGTGAGGGGTTACTCTAAAAAAAATAAAAGAGAGAAAACTTGAATTTCTGTGTATCTATTATGTGACAAGCTCTATGCTAAGTTCTCTCTCTCTCTCTCTCTCTATCTATCTATCTATATATATGTATATATATTACAATCAGTCAATTCAGTAACTCAGTCATGTCCGACTCTTTGCAACCCTATGGACTGCAGCACACTAAGCCTCCCTGTCCATCATCAACTCCCAGACCTTGGTCAAACTCATGTCCATTGCATTGGTGATGCCATACAACCATCTCATCCTCTGTCATCTGCTTCTCCTCCTGCCTTCAATCTTTCCTAGCCTCAGGGTCTTTTCCAATGAGTCAGTCCTTCACATCACGTGGCCAAGGTATTGGAGTTTCAGCTTTAGCATCAGTCCTTCCAATGAATATTCAGGACTGATTTCCTTTAGGATGGACTGGTTGGATCTCCTTGTAGTCCAAGGGATGCTCAAGAGTCTTCTCCAACACCACAGTTCAAAAGCATCAATTCTTTAGCTTTCAGCTTTCTTTATGGTCCAACTCTCACATCCATACATGACTACTGGAAAAAACACAGCTTTGACTAGATGGACCATTGTTGGCAAAGTAACATCTCTGCTTTTTAATATGCTATCTGGGTTGGTCATAGCTTTTCTTCCAAGGAGCAATCATCTTTTAATTTCATGGCTGCAGTCACCATCTGCAGAGATTTTGGAGATATATCTATGTGTGTGTGTGTGTGTGTGTGTGTGTGTGTGTGTGTGTATGCAGTTACATATCTATAGCTTAACTTTCTTAAGAACCATAGAAGATAGGTGCCATTAATTCCTTTTAATAATGAAGAAAGTTTAAGTGGATAGATATTAAGCAAGTTACCCATGGCCATACAAGCAGTATGAGATACAGGCAGGATTCAACCCTAGTCTATCTGATTCCAAAGACTATGTTCTTTTAACTATACCATGTTAATATCTAAAAATATGGTTCTTTAGATATAAGGCAGGAAATGTCCATGATGGTCCTGGATTATCTTTATATCTAGCAAACAAGCTTTCAAAGACTACTAAAGTCATGTAAAGAAGGCTTAAGGAGTCATTTTAAAGAAACTCCCAACGCAGGCCTCAATATGAATAAGAACAATGGATTAAAATATATCAAATATGTTAAATTCATGAATTCATCATCATACTTTAAGAAGTAATCCTTCATTGGCTTTACTTGCAGATGCTGGTGAATCAACTCAGTGTTTTGAATCAGGCATTTATCTTACACTCTTATATAAGCTGTGCTCTCAGATAATCAAGTAGTAGATATACAGATGTACTCCATCTAACAAGTAAAGAATGGAAAAATAAAATAAGAATATAACAGCTTTGTAATCCTTCATGAATGAATGAATCTAGACTTGATCATCAGTGGCTGACATAAAAAGAGACAACCAGATAATATTACTTAATGGAGAGCGCAAAACCATGTATGAAGTAGTCTCACCAAAACCAAAATAAAATAAAAAGTAAAAAGCTTAAACATGAATCTGATTAAGCCTCTAAAATCAACTACTAATTTAGAGAAAACACAAAAGTCTAAGGATTCTTAGTGTATCTAAGTGCAACAATGAGAATGCAATTAGCAAAATCCAGAGTATGACAAGTTCTATGCTAAATTCAGAGAGAGCTACAAGGAAAATAATCCATCTTCTTTAAAAACTAAATTGCAAGATGAAAAAAGATCAAGGGGGAACCTGTAGGTTAAGAGAGACTAAAAGGCCATATCAATCAATTACAGCATCTAGTTCATATTTATAGCTTTATTCAAACAAACAAGAATCCATTTACTCCAATTGTAAGATGATTGGAAACTGGAACACTGGCTGGATATCCACTGATTCTAATGAAGTTTTGTTCATTCTGAGCTGTGATGATCGCATTGTGGGTATGTTTTTTAGAGTCCTAACACTTTAGAAATACACACTGAACTATTCACAGATGAAATGTTTATGAGGTCTGCAATTTGCTTTAAGATATTACAGAATGAAGGAAAGTGAATGTGTGGTATAGATGAAAGAATGGCCATGGAGTGATCATTTTTGAGGTTTGGTGATGGAATTAGGGGTACCCTATATAATTCTATCTGCTTTTGTGTCTTTTTGTGTAGTTAAATGATATAACATATATATATATATATATGATTTGAAGATACATGCATACATATATACATGTCAAAATCCCACCTCTTGGAATTGATCCTATGGGTATTCAGTGGAATCACATATATGAGTCATACAAATTCAAAAGCAGGCACTCAGCATACAGAGAGGGAGAGGGAAGAAAGGTGTGAGAGGGACAGAAAAAGAGACAGAGACAAACACATAAAGACAGAGAGAAACAGTTCAGAGAGACAACAGTTGAAATGGTGCAGCAAGTTGGGCCTACAGTTCTGCTCAATGACTCTGCTCTGCCCTAGAGAGAATGTAAGGTGGGTGCTGTGGTTCTGTTACTCCCTCAGTAAGTCTCAGTCTCCATGTGCCTCTCATAGAGTGAGCATCTCATTGTGATTCTGGTGTTTAAAGATGAATACATGTCCTTCAACATGGCTCATAACTACAAGCTCATCTCATCATCAGATGAGCCATGCTCAAAGATCTATTTCAATACCGGAGGGCAAACAGACTCTGCTGGAATGATGAAGATAGGGTATGTTAGCCTTCCTAAGGGGATTTTAAGGGTGTTTTTGATTATATGGGATTTTCACCATATGTGGTAGTTAAAAAATCTAACAAAAGATGCAAAAGTCCACTGTATCCTACATATGTGTGTAACAGTATATGTAATATATTTTTTAATAGTTAATGCATCATTGTAATACTTTAAAAACTGAAGAAATCCTAAATGCTCACTAATCCAATGTAGATTGTTTAAACATAGTGTATCCCCACAAAGGAATACTTTATGGAGCTTTTTACAGAGAAGAAGGTAGATATTTCCCATCTGTGGATAGGAAAAGATGTCCAAGACATACTGCTACTTGAAAAAAGCACATGGAGAGACAGTGTATACAATGTGCTTTCATTTTTGTGAAAAAAAAAAAGAAAGAAAGAAAAAAGAAAGATATACATATGGATACATTCACACCATGATGGTGCTTTTATTATAGGACATTTCAAGGAGAATACACAAGTAATTAGCAACAGTGATAGACTCTGATGAAAGGGGAAGGGAATTTAGGCTGGGAGGGTTACTTCCTTTGCACTCTACACTCTTTTATATAGCTTGAAATATCATGTGCATGTATCAGTATTTCAAACTTTTGCTGAAGGATAACCTACGTATAGAAAACTGCACCATTCATACCTGCACAATGAATGAGCATAAAGTGAACACACCCAAGTAACCTCTACCCAGGCCCCCAAATAGAACATTATCAGTCTCCAGAAGCCCCACTGGGTCCATCATTTTCTTCCTGAAAGTTAACTACTATACTAATTTCTAATACAATAGTGTAATTTTGTCTCCTTCTGAATTTTATAGAAATTGAATTAGACAGTGTGCTTCTTTAGAGTCTGACTTATTTTATTTATTAATTTATTGACCACACAGCATATGGGATCTTAGTTCCCTGATCAGAGATAGAACCCACATCCCCTGCACTAGAAGTGAGGAGTCCTAACCAATGGACTGCCTCGGAAATCTGGGTCTGATTAATTTTGATCAACATGATGTTTGCAAGAGTTTTCCATGTTCTTGTGTATAGCATGTACTCTAATTTGTACCATATTCCATTGTATACATGTACCACAATTTATTTATATATTCACTGTTGATGGACATTTGGGGTATTTGCATTATTTATTTGGCTGGTATTAAATAATGCTTTAATGGATATTCTTGTATGTATTCTTGTATATGTCTTTTGGTGAATACGTGAATGAATCCTAGCCAATCTAAAAGTCCACTTTCCTCACCTTCAGATACTATTCTGATATTCAGTTAATGCTTCATAAATGTATCAATGAATTCCTTAGATCTCACAGTAGTGACCAGATGGTCTAGTAGGATCTTTCCATTTGGCTAGGGGCTGAGTCTATGCTCAGTTTCAAACAGATATCACAAAGAATAGGAGCTTAAGGGAGAAAGACAGCATGGGTGAAGTTCCAGTAGAGTCTCTGAAGATCTGAAATTTAAATGGAGCTCTGAAAAAGAGATAAGGTATAAAGGTAATAATAAACCTGATATTTGGTAAGTCACATATTCAGCACAATGTACCTACAGGCCAAAGCAGAGGGAATTAATATCAGGGAAGGAGATCTGGGTCAGTTCATGAGGCCCTTGAATGCCAAACCAAGGAACTGGTTTTATGCAGTTATTGAAGATTTTTGAGTAGAGTGAGAAGAGATCATGATGGAAGAATTATTTCCAGAGATGAAACTGGCTGTAGTGCGCAGCACAGACTGGATTGAGGAAGAAGATAAGTAGAAATTTTACTGCTATTACTATAATCCAGGCAAAGACAATTAATGTTCAAAATTGGGAGAAAGCAACAGACAGAAAGGCAGAAACAAGAAGAGTACAAAGGAAGAACCACCAGGGCTCAGAAGTGATTAGTTGTACAAAAGGAAGCAGAGAGGAGAGTTGACGATGCCATTGAGGCTTGGAGCTAGGAGAACCACAAGACAGACATCCTTTGTGATAATGAAAGACTAGAGCCAACCCAACTAGCTGTCAATATGGACTGACTGGTTAAACAAACTCTGGTTCCTCTTTGGGATGGCATGCTATACAGTTACAAAAAGAGGAGCAAGGAAGATACCCATACAGAGACAGAACAATCTCCAAAACGTTAAGTGGAAAAATGAGGAGCAGAGCAATGTTTGTAGTACATGCCTCAATTGTGTAAGAAATAGAGGCAGGGCTTCCCTGGTAGTCCAGGGGTTAAGAATCCACCTGCCAATGCAGGGGACTGGTGTTTGGTCCCTGATCCAGGAAGATTCCACATACCATGGGGCAACTAAATCCATGTTCAACAACTACTGAAGCCCACATGTCCTAGATCCCATGCTCCACAAGAGAAGCCACTGCAATGAGAAGTTTGTGCACTACAACTAGAGAAAGCCCAAATGCAGCAACAAAGATCCAGTGCAGCCAAAAATAAATTAATAAATAATAACATTTTAAAAAATTCACTCTTTTTTTTAAAAAAAATGAGAGGGTGGAAAACAACTACTTCTCATTTGTTTAATATTCAAATCTATAACAGATGCATAAATGAAACCCTAATAAACATGATTGCTCTAGAGAGAAGGATAAAGAATGGAGGTAGGATGGAAGAGAGAATTTTAGAATATCTCCTGTTATGTGGTTTTGACTTTGGAACTCTGTAAATGTTTCATATAAAATAAGTTTAAAAGAAAACCCCTAAAATTCAGAAAAAAATGAGTTAATTGAATCAAACTATGTATCAACTTGGTGGCATAATCACACAGAGAAAAATGACTTCAGGTGACTTTTAAACACAATAGTTTGACTATCTCCCTAGTAGGATTTAGTTTAAGGGCAAAAGGAAGAGCAAAGAAATCTTAAATTGTGATCAAAAGTTTTGCTAGTAATACTAGAATTCTTCTTTGGAAATTTTTCCAGATATACTATAGGGGAATGCAAGTAATTATGCTAATATCATTAGGGACCAAGACTTTCAGAGTGGGAGACAAGAGACAGTTACAAAATCAAAGATATTAAATAAATGCCTATACTCTTAAAGTCA
>SJYC01026275.1:0-12683 GCA_006408675.1 Madoqua kirkii
CATTTGGAGATCCCACTGTCAATGATAATCCAGAATCAATAATTTGTTATTTGGTCGACACAAATCATCTCTTACACTTAGCTTCCCATATTCTGTTTGTTTTGTAATAGTTCTTCCAATTGTTGTAGCTTCTTTGCCTATTCCTTTCCCTTACCATGTATCTCTAGCTATAATTCCCATTGGTTTTTAATATTGTATTATATTTCACAATGCATATAACATTCCTTTTTATTTCAACTACCTCTACCCTGCTTATGGAATTTCAAAAGGTTACTCACATCTCCCTCCAGACTTTGTCTAGTCAACCAATCTTGCATTATGCTGCCAACTACATCTTGGTAGAACTTTTTCATCATGCCACTTGCTTGCTCAAAACAGACAGTGGTTTTCAGGGCTTATGAGTCAGAATTTGGACACTAGCATTCAAAAACATCCAATAACCCCACAAATGACCTCTTAATGCTCATACTTCATGATGTTCCTATAAGAATAAAAGTGAAAGTTGTTTAGTCACGTCTGACTCTTTGCGACCCCATGGACTGTATAGTCCATGGAATTCCCCAGGCCAGAATATTGTAGTGGATAGCCTTTCCCTTCTCCAGGGGATCTTCCCAACCCAGGAATTGAACCAGGGTCTCCTGCATTGCAGGCAGATTCTTTACCAACTGAGCTATGAGGGAAGCCCATCTAGAAGAATATTTTCTCTAAAATGGAAAAACCATATAGAACTACCCTTGTTATTTGCAGAACATCTATTTTTCTCTTGGATTTTTTTTCATGCTATTTTTTTCTCTACTCCTCTCTGCATCCATTTTTCCAGACTTGAATTTCTATGTGACTATCCTCTAAACAATTACCGAGGGATCATCCTACCCACTCAACTTTTATGGCACTTATCATTTATGTTTTATCTATGATTTCATCTGAGCCTGGTATTTGATTTCTTACATTGTGTTAACTGCAATCTTATTCCATAAGTTTTCTTATTGATTATCTATTCAAGAAGACCCTGTAAATGATAGTGTTAGAGCTGAAAGTGGATCCTTCCTTCATTTAACAAATACTTATACCAGCTACTCTATAAACCTATAATGATGAAGTTGATAGACATTGTTCATGCTTTTGTGGATCTTACAGACTGGTAGCAGAGAAATATAAAACTGTACTGAGCAGAATCATAACAGTTCGGGGCGAAAGCTCTGAAAGACTAGTGTGATCAGAGAGTGCAAAGGAGAGGGCTATTTTATTTTGAACAGGAGATGAGGTGATAAGAAAAGATCTCTGAGAATATGGCATTTAAAGATGCTTTGAGCATGTGTGAAACTCCTAAAATCTAACTTTTTCAAACACAAGAATAAGAAATATGTTATCAGAAAGATAGACGATACAACCAATTTAAAAACTCTGAATTTGTGTGATTTTGAACAAAATGCTATTAAAAAGAGATTAATAGCTATTAGTGTCAAAATTATTTATCTTATCTAAATATGACAAAGTATAGGAAACAATATTTTTCTCTTCTGGGATTAGTAACCAGGTAATCACTATTATTATTACTATTATTAGGTATTACTATTAGGTAATTATTACCTAATAGTTCTTGCATTTTTTCCAGAAAAGATGAATAGTCATATTGGAAGTAGGAGTTCGGTTAACAAGTTTATCAATGTTGATCTTTGTTTTGGGTCAGGAACTAGTCAGGGAACATGAAGGGGACTTCCACAGGTGACCAGCATAGATGGACTATTGCAATTTCTTCTTTTCCTACTCCTCAACCTTTTGTGGAATACTCAGATGTCACGTAGTCATCTATGCAAAGGCTGGTCATTGCATATCCATCAAGTCAGCTGGCAACTCTGAAGTCAGACTGCACTAATAGTCCAGTGCCCAGGTTACAATTAAAGTCAGGCCCCTGGGAGTGTTTTTAATCTCAACTTTCCGCTGTCACATTTGGGATTTAGGGCAAGATGACCATTAAAATCTTATTCAGCCCTAATATATTATCTTGCGGTCAACTGAGTACTCACAATCAACTATGGTCTAGAAGATAAAACAAAAAAGAAAAGCATTAAAAAATTAGACATAAAGAATGAAAAAAACAAGCTTCGGAAAAGTAACACTTTAACAAAATTCATTGCAAAAAAATTATCAGAAATATTTGTTGAAATTGTTTTTGTATTTTTTTCCTCCATAGATTATTCAGAAGAGGGTCTTCTATAAGAACGAATGATTCTTTTCCCCTAATGTTTCAAGTGATCTGTAATATTTCCTGATCTCTAAGATGATTCAAAATTGACACTAGTATATAGGATCCTGTGACATTCTTTGCCAACACTTGCAAATAGCTTAGGAGTTTGCAGTTTAATCACTCTTCCAGACCTAGGGAGTCTAAGTAATTTGCTTATATTTTCTTGCAAATAAATATTAAATTAACTTCCTTTCCTGAAATTGCAGTTCATCTCTAGGGCTTCTTTACTCTCATACGTGAGTCTTAAACTTGAATGACTTGAAGAGTTCTGGGCTGGAAGAGCTAGAATGCCTTGGACAGAATGTCTCATCTCTGTGTTGTTTCTCTGCGCATTCTCTCCAGCATACCTCTTTCATGATGGTTGAATTTCTTATGTGTTGGCACTGTTGTTGCTTAGTCTCTAAGCTGTGTCCAGCTCTTTTGCAACCCCATGGCCTATAGCCCACCAGGCTCCTCTGTCCATGGGATTTCCCAGGCAAGAATACTAGAATGGGTGATCATTTCCTTCTCCAAGGGATCTTCCTGACCCAGAGATGATTGAACCTTCATCTTCTGCATTTGGAGGTGGATTTTTACCAGTGAACCATCAGGGAAGTATATCTGTTGGTATGAGACTCATAAAAATGCAAGAGAGATAAAAACAGATTAACTGAGGGGGCCAGGCAAAAAGCTAACATCTGAAGTCATCCTCTCCTACAAAGCCCATCTGTATTGTTCAAGGGGAGGAAAGCTAGACCTGGTCTTCTGATAGAGAAATGTGAGTGTCATAGAAAAAGCCTTCTTTTGAAAAGATAAACTGCCATATGCAGCTCTTTGGCCATACCTGGTCACATGGCTTTACTCATTCATAAAAAGCTGAAAAGGAAAACTAGAAATAGATACCGAATCATAGGAATTCTGTTCCTAGTAGCCACCTCATCCCACAGCCTTTTTTGTGCTCTGTTCCAGTGCTAGCCACAGAATGTGTCTCATTTGTTAGCGTGGGAAATTGTGCATCAATAGTTGCTTTTGGATTTGTGAGTAATAGTCACAAAGAAAACTAGCTATCTAAATAAAATCTGTGCTTGCTTTTGCTATAGAAATGTTAGCTCAGAATGTTAACCATTACCCCAGTATGGTCTGTGTAAAACTTTTTCTGAGTTATTTCTTTTACATTTAACATCAGCAGAGAAAAGTTTTTTTCACTGAAGAACTGGCAGGCATCCTCTTTTCTAAAAATGAGTGCTATTCCATTTATCATGTTTTCCTTTTTACTCTGGATGCTAGGAATTTCATAGTCAGATCTGAAACTTAAACGTAAGACTATGTTATTATTCACAAAGCTTAACTTGCTATATCTTTCTACTTTGTATGCTCCCAATTTTCTGTTTATGTGTCTTCAGCTTCATTATTGCATGTATCTTGATTGTGGCGGTGACTATACCTCTCTACATGTGATAAAATCAAATGATACTCACATTTCATAGTACCACAGTTTTCCTGATATAATTCTTTAAGATGTAACAACTGAAGGCACTTGGATGAACAGTGAATGGGACACTCTGTACTACCATGCATCTTTTTTGTGTATCTATTATTCTTCCATCAGTTCAGTTCAGTTTGGTCGCTCAGTCACGTCCAACTCTGCAACACCGTAAATCGCAACACGCCAGGCCTCCCTGTCCATCACCAACTCTTGGAGTTCACTCAAACTCATGTCCATCGAGTCATCATTATGACCTAGATATTATGAACTCTGTATTGTTCTTAAGAAAGTCTATATTTACCTAAGACTTCAACTACATGCTATGTTGAATTTTAGTACCTCAAATCCACATAACTACCTTCAGTTCAGTTCAGTTCAGTTCAGTCGCTCAGTTGTGTCTGACTCTGTGACTCCATGAATTGCAGCACATCAGGCCTCCCTGTCCATCACCAACTCCCAGAGTTCACTCAGACTCACCTCCATCGAGTCCATGATGCCATCCAGCCATCTCATCTTCTGTCGTCCCCTTCTCCTCCTGCCCCCAATCCCTCCCAGCATCAGAGTCTTTTCCAGTGAGTCAACTCTTCACATGAGGTGGCCAAAGTACTGGAGTTTCAGCTTTAGCATCATTCCTTCCAAAGAAATCCCAGGGCTGATCTCCTTCAGAATGGACTGGTTGGATCTGCTTGCAGTCCAAGGGACTCTCAAGAGTCTTCTCCAACACCGCAGTTCAAAACCATCAGTTCTTCAATGCTCAACTTTCTTCACAGTCCAACTCTCACATCCACACATGACCACAGGACAAACCATAGCCTTGACTAGACAGACCTTTGTTGGCAAAGTAGTCTCTGCTTTTGAATATGCTATCTAGATTGGTCATAACTTTTCTTCCAAGGAGTAAGCATCTTTTAATTTCATGGCTGCAGTCACCATCTGCATAACAACCTTACACTCTTTTTATTCTGTAAGTGAAGAATCTGAAGCCCAGAGAAGTTATTACAATCCAAGGCTACACACTTTTGAAGTAACAGCAGAGTTAGGATGATAATTCAGTTCTATCTTGTTTCAAAGCCTCATATACTTCTGCCTGAGCATAACTGCCATGAAGAAAAGTCAAAGACAATGAGTACTAGCAAATGGTACTCTTCTGAGGGTCTCTGTTGTACCTGGGTAGAGTCCATGGGACTTAGCTCATCACCTTGCAGGCTAGTTCATTGTATTTAGTTCTATGCTCTGTGAAGCTTACATAGATGGGCTGGGGACTACCATAATGTTCAGTGACTATCTGCTCCTGAACATTATTGATATTTCCTTCCTCCTACAGACATCTGGACCATCAGGGAACGGGGTCACTGAGCCACCTTGTGAGCATCTCTGAGGGCTGTACTCCCCTCCGACCCCCACACTTCAATATCTAAAGATTTGGGAGGCCCTGTTCTCCTTTGCCACCACCATTCTTGTATCCCTACCCGGAAGAGGCTTTGCCCACATACCTTCTCTTTTCTTTATCAGCCTCCCAGAATAAGAGTTGCCTAGAGTGAACTGACTAGCTGCTATCTTAGAATTTGATGTATTTTATGTGAATGACTTATAAATATACAAAACAGTTGACAGTCACAAATTCTAAATTCTATGAGGAAATCAAGGCCCTGTCCCTCACAAGCCCTCACTACAGTCTTACAAGGAGAGGAGCTCAGATGTGAATAAAAAAAGGAGTTGAGTCATGGACACATAATGTTGCCTCCAAAATTGAAGGTGAAATTTTAAGCAAGAAATGTAAAGCTGTTATAAGTACAGCAGAGGCAAAATTCTCGAAGTCACTTTGGGTTCTATCTTGCCTCTTACTTTTCCCCCCAGCAATTGCAGAAGTGTAGGACAAAGACTGTGTAGTGATAAAGAGGGTATGCTCCAAGTTGGTGGTATCAGTGTGAACTCATGATTTCCAAACCATTTGTGTGTATACATGCATGTGTGACCACATGAATGTGTATATGTATCTATAGAGATATATGTATATAAATACACAAGAGTATCAATTCAGTTCAGTCACTCAGTCGTGTCTGACTCTGCAACCCCATGGACTGCAGCACACCAGGCCTCCCTGTCCATCACCAACTCCCAGAGTCCACCCAAACCCATGTCTATTGAGTCGCTGATGCCATGCAACCATCTCATCCTCCGTCGTCCCCTTCTCCTCCTGCCCTCAATCTTTCCCAGCAATCAGGGTCTTTTACAATGAGTCAGTTCTTCTCATCAGATGGCCAAAGGATTGGAGTTTCAGCTTCAGCATCAGTCCTTCCAATGAATATTCAGGACTGATTTCCTTTAGGATGGACTGGTTGGATCTCCATGCAGTCCAAGGGACCCTCAAGAGTCTTCTCCAACACCACAGTTCAAAACCATCAATTCTTCTGCCCTCAGCTTTCTTTATAGTCCAACTCTCACATCCATACATGACTACTGGAAAAACCATAGACTTGACTAGACAGAACTTTGTTGGCAAAGTGACGTCTCTGCTTTTTAATATCCTGTCAATGTTGGTCATAACTTTTCTCCCAAGGAGTAAGCATATTTTAATTTCATTGCTGCAGTCACCATCTGCAGTGATTTTGGAGCCCCCCAAAATAAAGTCTGCCACTGTTTCTGCTGTTTCTCCATCTATTTGCCATGAAGTGATGGGACTGGGTGCCATGATCTTAGTTTTTTTGAATATTGAGCTTTAAGCCAACTTTTTACTCTCCTCTTTCACTTTTATCAAGAGGCTCTTTAGTTCTTCTTCACTTTCTGCCATGAGGGTGGCATCATCTGCACATCTGAGGTTATTGATATTTCTCCTGGAAATCTTGATTCCAGCTTGTGCTTCTTCCAGCCCAATGTTTCTCAATGTACTCTGCATATAAGTTAAATATGCACGGTGACAATATACAGCTTTGATGTACTCCTTTTCCTATTTGGAACCAGTCTGTTGTTCCATGTCCAGTTCTAACTGTTGCTTCCTGACCTGCATACTGATTTCTCAAGAGGCAAGGCAAGTGGTCTGGTATTCCCATCTACACAAAGGTTTTGGCATAGTCAATAAAGCAGAAATAGATGTTTTTCTGGAACTCTCTTGCTTTTTCCATGATCCAGAGGGTGTTGGCTATTTGATCTCTGGGTCCTCTGCCTTTTCTAAATCCAACTTGAACTTATAGAAGTTCATGGTTCACATATATTGAAGCCTGGCTTGGAAAATTTTGAGTGTTACTAGTGTGTGAGATGAATGCAATTGTGTGGTAGTTTGAGCATACTTTGGCATTGCCTCTGTAAGAGGTTGTAATGAAAACTGACCTTTTCCAGTCCTGTGGCCACTACTAAGTTTTCCAAATTTGCTGGCTTATTGAGTGCAACACTTTCACAGTATCATCTTTTAGGATTTGAAATAGCTCAACTGGAATTCTATCTTCTCCCCTAGCTTTGTAGTGATGCTTCCTAAGGTCCACTTGACTTCACATTATAAGAGTATATCTGTGTATATATCAATACATGCATATATTTTCTAGCTCCATCTACCCAAAGGAACTAGAAGGGAACAAAACAAAACAAAACAAAACCTCAGTATCAGTGAGCACACCCCATGCTCAGATCTTGGCTCCTAATATTTTCCACTAAAATACCAAGGACTCCTCAGAGAGATCTATGACCAAAGCAGGTAATATTCCAGAGGTTCCTGGAATATCTTGTTATACCAGAAAATAAGGAAAGGTTTTTAAAAAAATGATGAGGATATATCATAGGGATAAAAGAAAGCTTGAAATATTAATAGTTCCCACTGACCAAAGTTGGAACAATTTGAAAATATAAAAGGAGAATATGAATATAAACCACTAAAGGAAATAAAAATTCATATAACTGTATTGATAATAAATACATAATTAATAGAGGAAAAGGCAGGACTCAATGCAAAATGTCAAGATCTGATCAGTAAATGTGAAGGGATTATAAGCCTTAGAAAATAATCATTTTATAATCATCTTCAAGAATGGTTCAGGCAAAAATCATCAATGGCTGCTCAATTCAGGGGGTTGTTCATATGAGGAGCAGGATATTTTCATGTTCTTAAACTGACTTCTCATCAATTGCTTATTAGTTTCAAAGGGAATAGTTGTCACCATATGTTGTAGAAAACTGACAATGTCTTGGTTAAAGAAAGTTAAATCCTTAGTGAAGAGCAAATAAACATTGTGAGCTTCCAGAATGTGATACCAGGAGATCACAGTATCATTTATGGATATTCTGCTGGAAATGCATTACCTAAATGTAATTATGAGAAAACATCTGACAAATCTCAAATCAGGTATTTTGTACCAAAAAAAAAAAGAAGAAAGGCATGATATTCTTCAAAACATCAGTGTCATAAAAGAAAAAGAAAGGCTGTAGAAATGTTCTAGATTAAAGGAAACTAAAGAAACAAGACAAGTAAATGCAAGGCCCACTACTAGACTAGCTCCTATTCTACAGAAAAAAAAAAAAAAAGCTATTGAAGACATTTTTGGGTCAATTGAGAAAATTGCATTGTAGATATAGATTAGATTAAAATTTTCTATTAATGTTAAATTTACTGAATTAGATAACTGTGATGTTGTTATATAGGAGAATATCTCTCTAAGGAAAGATGCTTTCAATTATTTAAGGGCAAATGAGCATGATGTACCCAGCTTTCTTCCAGCTGGTTCAGGAAAAATACTATATATAATGCTCATTGGGCATAAAATATACAAAATTTATTATATGTCAGTTGAGGTGAAAAAGAGGTGTACAGAAAAAGAAAATAGGGTAATGTTAACAATAGGCCAGTCTGAATAAAGAATATCCAGTGTTTTTGTATGATTTCTATCCTTGATAATTTTTGTAACTGTAAAATTATTTGCAAATAAAGAATTGGGAGAGAGAGCAGGAAAGAGGGAGCAAGAGCTATCCAGCATTGATTCTTACGGTCTGAATCTGGCTGTTTTCCTATCTATGCGAACTTAAGCAAGTTCTGTAACCTCTCTGTGCCTCTGTTTCCTCAGCTGCAAAGTTAAAGTGATAGAGCCTTCCCTTGATTTCTTTGTGGGAAATAAAAAGGGTAATGAAAGTGTTTGCTGTTATTAATTTGGATGTCTTTTCACTAAAGAGTTGTCTTAGCCTTGGGAGATAAATTAGGATGGATGTGAGGCTTGAGGAGAGAGGCTCAAATCAAGATATGAAGGGAGGTCTGTAGGCTGGGACTTGAACTGAAGATGCTTGAGAAGCCTCTGAGAAAAGGCTTATTCAGATCCTCTGCATCCCAAATTCAGAATTTTAGAGCTACAGCCAGAGGTACAAGTAAAAAGTGTACATAAATACTCAATTTGAACCCAATGTTGGCAATTGTGGTAATTGTTGAGATTCAGAAGCTTTATGGTCTTTCTAGAAAAAAAAAAGTACAAAAGAACCAGAGTCTTTGGAGGCTGAATATTTCCCTATAACAAAAGCAGCAGTGAAAATAAATTTGGTGCTTAAAATAGGACAATTATAAATAAACCTAGTACAAGTTCTCCCCAAACAGAGGTTGCTTTGTAAAGAATTCTGTCAGTTAATGAGATGCTTAAATGACAGTATCAGGCAAGAGGAGGAAAATGTTGGCAGGGTGCTTAAGAGGTTGAAGGCCGATTCTGTTGTGCCCACGTTGGTTTCCTAATTTGGGTAATTTCTCTCACAAGCTCCTTATTTGAAGACAACTTTGGCAGTGTTATGATTAGAAACATAATGCATTCCACATGTGCCTGGAAGCCTAAGAGGCCGAATTTCAGGGGTTTCAGTGATGACTGCCAAGGTGGTCCCCTGGAAAGCCACCTTGCTGTGACCCTGGATCGAGTCACAGCTTCCCTGGCTGGTTGTGAATAGTGACTTAGAGGGGGCAGGGCAGGGCCTTGACAACCTTTGTTTAGTCCTCTTCTCTGTGCTTGCCCTCCTTTAGGTCTGAGAGAGGGCAGGAATACCAGGAAGGCATCGATTTGTGCCTGAGGGTGTGGGAGTAGAGAGGGCTCATGGAACCCTTCTCCTTCTGTTTACTACCTCACTTCCCCCCTGACCTTTTCAGCTGGTGCATTATTACACAGTAGAACACTTCTCTCTCCCCTGGGCAGAGCAGTGTGGTGAGCAAGAGGCCCAGGCATAAACTGAAATTGCTTGGCTCAGCTGCTTATTGGCTTGGGACTTGGGAAGAATTGGTTAGCCTCTCAGCACCTCAGTTTTCTCAGCTGCAAATGGGGTAATTCCTCCAAGGCAGTTGTAAGGATGAGAGGAGGTGATGGGCATGAATTGTCTAGAACCCAGCCTAGGTGCCTAGTGGATGGTTGTCAGCATCACTCTTCTAGCACCTGAGAAGAGGCACAGTCTGCCCTTTCTAACTCAGTGCTTCGGGGGCAGCTTCCAGGTCCTCGCATATTCTGTGATTATAAATTCACCCTCAGAGGCCCATCAGCTGATGGCTTGTACTAACTCCTCTTCTTTATGGCTTTAGTAGTCCTAACTCCCTGAACAGCAAACCAAGCTGAACCTGCTCATTCCGATGTAATTAATATTTGGCTTGCAGTACATCTCTGCTTAAAATGTTATCGATTCAAGTCATGCTCACACCTGATTTACATTTCTTTCTAGCCTTTGAAGAAGACTCATTTCTTTTTCTAGGAGTCAGATTCGACCACTCCTCAGTAAAGAAGAAACTCATAGATGTTTTCAGAGTCCAATAAATCTCATGTTATAATATATATAGATAAATGTATATGTTCAGTTCAGTTCAGTCACTCAGTAATGTCCGACTCTTTGTGACCCCATGAATCACAGCATGCCAGGCCTCCCTGTTCATTACCAACTCCTAGAGTTCACTCAGACTCACCTCCATCGAGTCAGTGATGCCATCCAGCCATCTCATCTTCTGTCATCCCCTTCTCCTCCTGCCCCCAATCCCTTCCAGCATCAGAGTCTTTTCCAGTGAGTCAATTGTTCACATGAGGTGGCCAAAGTACTGGAGTTTCAGCTTTAGCATCATTCCTTCCAAAGAAATCCCAGAGTTGATCTCCTTCAGAATGGACTGGTTGGATCTCCTTGTAGTCCAAGGGACTCTCAAGAGTCTTCTCCAACATTGCAGTTCAAAAGCATCAATTCTTCAGAACTCAGCCTTCTTCACAGTCCAACTCTCACATGACCACAGGAAAAACCATAGCCTTGACTAGACGGACCTTAGTCGGCAAAGTAATGTCTCTGTTTTTGAATATACTATGTAGGTTGGTCAAATGTATAATAGAACTGGGAGTTTTTAGCATAACTCAAGGGAGTAGGCACATGGTAGTCAAATTTCTGAAAGTTAAAGATCAATAAACATTTGAAAGCATTTAGAAAATATATAGAGCAATAGCAGTTCAAATGATTGAGGACTTCTCTCCAGAAATTATGGAGGCCAGAAAACATTGGAACATCTTAAGAATGTTGAAAGAAAAAATTGTAAATTTGGAATCCTCTAAATAAAGAAAATACTCTTTAAAAATAAAGGCTAAACAAAGATTCTCCCTATACCTCAAAAAATAAAAAAATTTTTCATAGTAAATTACATTACAAACAAATGCTAAAAAGTAATTTTTCCTGTATAAGTAAAATGACATCAAAGAGAAACTGAATCTTCTGAAACAAATAAAAAGCATAAGAACTGAAAACACGCATAAATATAAAAGATAATTTTGTTTTCTAATTTCTTTGAAATATATATGATTTCTTAAAGCAAAATTTAGTACTATCCTTTTGGGTTTGAAATTCAATAGAAGTAATATGCATGAGAACTGCAACATAAAATGAGGAGGGCATGAAGAAATAAAAACTAGAAGAGGGAGACTGAAAATGAGTTAAAATAGCCTTAAATTCAGTCATATCAAAATTCCATAAAATGTGAAAGGACTAAACACTCCTTTAAAAGGCAGAGACTATCAGAACAGATTAAAGTATGACCCAATTTTGTGATCTCAAAAAGAAAAGGATTCTAAGTATGAAGAGAGAAAGAAAATAAATGAAAAAATATATACTAAGCAAAACTAAGTATAAAATGATAGAGTCAATAAAAATAAGAGATATAAAGTACAGTACTAGAAAGAATATTGTCAGAGATAGAAAATAACATTTCATAATTAAAACAGGTTCAGTTCATCAAAAGACATAACAATCATGAATGTGCATTAATATAACATGGACTCTTAAAATACATGAAGCAAAAAAAATTAAATTAAAGATATAAGAGAAAATACCACAATAAGAGCAGGTTTTAACACTCTTCTTTCAGTTCAGTTCAGTTGCTCAATCATGTCCAAGCCAGTGTGACTCCATGGACCATAGCACTCCAGGCCTCCCTGTCCATCACCATCTCCTGGAGTTTACCCAAACTCATGTTCATTGAGTTGGTTATGACATCCAACCATTTCATCCTCTGACATCCCCTTTTCCTCCTGCCTTTGATCTTTCCCAACATAAGGATCTTGTCAAATGAGTCAACTCTTCACATCAGGTAGCCAAAGAATTGGAGTTTCAGCTTCAACATCAATCTTTCCAATGAACACTCAGGACTGATCTCCTTTAGAATGGATTGGTTGGATCTCCTTGCAGTCCAAGGAACTCTCAAGAGTCTTTTCCAACAACACAGTTCAAAAGCATCAATTCTTCGGTGCTCAGCTTTATAGTCCAACTCTCACATCCATACATGACTAATGGAAAAACCATAGCCTTGACTAGACAGACCTTTGTTGGCAAAATAATGTCTCTGCTTTTTAGTATGCTGTCTAGGTGGGTCATCTTTCAGGATTTGAAACAGTTGAACTGGAATTCCATCACCTCCACTAGCTTTGTTCATAGTGATGCTTTCTAAGGCCCACTTGACTTCACATTCCAGGATGTCTGGCTCTAGATGAGTGATCACACCATCGTGAT
>SJYC01026276.1:0-24895 GCA_006408675.1 Madoqua kirkii
TTCACAGCATCATCTTTCAGGATTTGAAATAGCTCAACTGGAATTCCATCACCTCCACTAGCTTTGTTCATAGTGATGCTTTCTAAGGCCCACTTGACTTCACATTCCAGGATGTCTGGCTCTAGATGAGTGATCACACCATCGTGATTATCTGGGTCATGAAGATCTTTTTTGTACAGTTCTTCTGTGTATTCTTGCCACCTCTTCTTAATATCTTCTGCTTCTGTTAGGTCCATACCATTTCTGTCCTTTATCGAGCCCATCTTTGCATGAAATGTTCCTTTGGTATCTCTAATTTTCTTGAAGAGATCTCTAGTCTTTCCCAATCTGTTGTTTTCCTCTATTTCTTTGCATTGTCGCTGAGGAAGGCTTTCTTATCTCTTCTTGTTATTCTCTGGAACTCTGCATTCAGATGCTTATATCTTTCCTCTTCTCCTTTGCTTTTTGCCTCTCTTCTTTTCACAGCTATTTGTAAGGCCTCCCCAGACAGCCATTTTGCTTTTTTTGCATTTCTTTTCCATGGGGATGTCTTGATCCCTGTCTCCTGTACAATGCCACAAACCTCATTCCATAGTTCATCAGGCACTCTATCTATCAGATCTAGGCTCTTAAATCTATTTCTCACTTCCACTGTATAATTATAAGGGATTTTATTTAGGTCATACCTGAATGGTCTAGAAGTTTTCCCTACTTTCTTCAATTTGAGTCTGAATTTGGTAATAAGTGGTTCACGATCTCAGCCACAGTCAGCTCCTGGTCTTGTTTTTGTTGACTGTATAGAGCTTCTCCAACTTTGGCTGCAAAGAATATAATCAATCTGATTCCGGTGGGAATGGTGTTATAGTAAAAGTGATTGCCTAAGGCTAAGAGAGCAACAGAAAGAAATAGGCTGGGAAAGAAAGATTACACAAGCTTTATCTCAGTGGTGGTCATGCAAACGTCCCTTGCAGACAGACCTCCACTAGAGGGAGGGTAGCTGACCGAGGGCTGCAGCTGCTGCTGCTCTGAAACCCATCCCAGCGCAGAGACCAAGGCCACGCTCCCCGGCCTTTGACTCCCCAGGACCACTGAGTCTTTCTTAGACAAGGTGGCTGTTCAGTTGCATCCATTCAGCCTTCTCTCCCTGTCTCTTTGCTTTGTGGTCAGACATCTCTCCCAATTTTTTCCAGCTTCTCCCAACTTCTTTTCATTTGGACATTTCTCCTTACAAAAAAAAAAAAAAATTATTGAATATTTAACTCTATATTCACATCAGCTTCTTGGATGACCCAAACTCATTGTCTTGAAGGATAAATAGGAGTAGAAAGGAAGTCAAAGGTAAGGGCATGAATCCAGGCAAGGGGGCAAGAAGCTTACAAGTATAGGAAATGGAGACACATTCAGAACCTGGTGGGGCAGGAAGGAAGGAAGTAGAAGGGGAAGTTCCTTCCCGAGTGTGTTCCCAAGAGGGGACTGACTGGGAGGTCGGAGAGAAGACGACTGCTCAGAGGTCAGTGAGCAGTTATTAGGGCCTCTCCTGGAGAGGGTGAAGTGATGGAGAAGAGAGAAGAAATAGATGCAAGGGACAAAGTAGTACTGTTATTAATAGAACTTGGACACTGAATATGGAAGGTGGCTGAAAGTGAGGAGTTGAGGAAAATACCCAGATTTCTAGTGGCAGCAGCATAGTCTATGGAAGCCACCAGTTCACTGAAAACAAGCTCGTCAAGAAGCATACACACACATGCATTCATGAAGCTCTAAGCCATTCACAATTTGGAATTCATGTGAAATTTAAAAACACAAAAAGTTGTCCTTCCCCAAAAGAAGCCCCCTAAATCCTCAAAAACCACTGAAAGTGTCTCATGCAACACACATTGCTAGAAATGTGGTTTCATCAAATCAATCTGGCCAACCAGTCATGTCATGAAGACCACCGGGAACACTGGAGGTCCCTGGAGTCTGGGTAGAGCTATGCCCCAACCATAAAAGGACATGAAGGTTTGAGAGTCCTTGGTATACAGGTAGAAACTGAAGTCAGGAGGCTTTCAGTGGGTGAACATGCTCTGAAAAGGAAGAGCAGGAGCCACATTATGAGTTTTTTATTGCTGCTGTAACAAAGTACCACAGTCATGGTGGTTTAAAGCAACATGAATGTATTGTAACCATTGGTTTTTGAGGTCAGAAGTCCAAAATGGGCCTGACAAGGTTAAAATCAAAGTGTGAGCAGAGATGCATTGTTTCTAGAAATTTTAGGGCAGCAATCCCCAACCTTTTTGGCTCCAGAGACCAGTTTCATGAAAGACAATTATTCCATGGAATGGGTTGCGGGGTAGGGATATGGTTTCAGGATGATACAAGCACAATGCATTTATTGTGCACTTATTAGTATTATCATTACATCAGCTCCACCTCTCATCATCAGGCATTAGATCCCAGAGGTTGGAGACCCCTGCTCTAGGTGAAAATCTGTCTGCCCCTTGCCTTTTCTTGCTTCTACAGCTGCCTGATTCCTTAGCTCATGGCTGCTCCCCAGCACTGGCCTGACTTCCCTCTTTTTTTCACTCATCATAGTTCTCTGACTCTGACCTCCTTGCCTCCCTCTTTCACTCATAAGGACTCTTGTGATTTCATCTGTCCTGCTCAAATAATCCAGGAAAATCCCCCCATCTCCAGAACAGTAACATAATCACATCTGCAAAAACCCTTTTGCCATTAAGGTAATATATTCCAGGCTCTGAGGATTAGGCCGTGGATATTTTTGGAGAGCATTGTTCTCCCTCTCACAGCCAGGGACTGAATCCTGGAAAACATGACTATTTATGGAACGACAAGACCTTGGAACAAGTTGGATAAAGAACTAAAAGCGGGAATAACTTCCAGGCAGCCAGTTACCAGTGATACTTTCAATTACAGTTTATCTCCTAGTTAAAGTTGCTGTGTTGAGAAGTAAGATTTAGTGTTTTGCATTTGTTTGTTTTTCCTCTATCTCTCTATTCCTGCCTGTGACCTCCTTCAACAACTCCAAAGTAAAAAGCTCTTTGGGGTAGAACTCAGACAGCACTCAGGTAGGCACAGTAAGCATTACAGACCCAGAGTACGATCATTATTATTATTGGTATTATTATTACTATTGACTTACTTATTTATTTGGCTGTGCTGGGTCTTAGTTGCAGCATGCTAGATCTTTTCGTTGTGGCACGTGGAATCTAATTCCCTGACCAGAGATCAAACCCAGGCCCTCTACATTAGGAGCACAGAGTTTTAATCACTGGACCCAGGGAAGTCCCTCTCATTATTTTGAAGCTACTCCTCACCAAAGGGAAATAGGCCTCTTCTGAGAAGGGCTGGTTCCATTCATTGGAAGGACTGTGGCCTTATGGGATTATTGCTGATTGTGAGGTATATCTGAGCTCTCTGTAGACCCCCAGAAGCCCGTGAAGCTCCTAACTCAGTCCCTCTCTGCCTTTGAGAGGTTGCTTCTCCATCTCTGATGTTGCAATGGCCCTATGGCAAAGGCAAGATGTCACACTCTCCTTCTGACTCAGGGTTGAAATAAGGAGCCTCTCACTAACCGTTTGCTTGGAAGATGCAGTGTTAAAGAGTCACCCTGAATTTTCTCCTCTCCCGGCTTCAAGTAGGATATCTGGCCCTCAGGATTCCCTTGCCTGAAGAATTTTCTGCCACATACAACAGCATAATTCAACAATGTGATGATGCCAGAGATCACAGGTTGTCATAGGTTAAATTCCCCAGAAGCAAACTCTGAGACAAGGATTCATCTGGAAGTGATGTACTAAGGAAGTGCTCCCAGGAGCGCAGGGGGAGGGAACAGGGAAAGCGAAAGAGGAAAGAGAAAAGGCTAATTAGGTTGCAGTATCCAGCAAAGGTGATCAGCCTGATCCCTCAGGAAGCCCCAGAGGGCAGAATACACCTTGGAGTCTATCCTGCTAACAGCAGGGGAGCTAGGCATCCCTAAAGCAGCACGGTTGTGGCACTGACTAAGGGCGACCTCTACTTCCAGCTCTCCGCACATCCCCTGAGCAGAAACAGTACCCAGCACAGAGGAGGTGCGATTCTATCATGTGACACCAAGCTGCTAACTAGCCTCTCAGCATAAAAGGTCAGGAACACTGAGCACTCTACAAACCAGGAGAATCTGAGGGCTTTCAGGGGATAACAAATTCTTCTCCTACTAGACTAAACTCGTGACAAATCTAATTGAATGCAGGGAGCTGCCTGATAGTTTGTGATTTGCCCAGGATGAACGGCTCTGCTTGTCTTCATTTCAGAAAGCATCACTTCTTGCCTATGACACATGGCCCTAGAGAATGTGTATTCTTTCCCCAGAAAATCAGCAAAATCTAATTTCCAAAATACTTCCTACAATCCTCCAATACACAAGCTCAGCCAAATGAAATTAAATTCTACCTTTTCTTGAAGGTGAGTCTTTTTTTCAGCGTGAGCAATAGAGTCATGTTTCATTTCAAATCCCCAAACACTGAGGCTATTGATCTTGTTAAATGTGAAGATTAATATTTCTGAAGTGTCTACATGGAGGGAAATATCCAGACAATTACAAGTAACATCCAATAAAGAAACATAATAAATATTGAACAAGTTGAAGGAACTACCAATACAGGAGAAGAGTTAGACCAGAATGTGTGTATGTTTGCGTGGAGAGAGACAGAGGCAGAACAATCACTACTTACACTCTCCCTCAACTTATATTTTTATCAGGACAAGGCCGAGTCCAGCCCTAGCCCCAGAGTTTGTACCTCTCTTCCTGGTCTCTTCTATTAAAACTTAAAATTCAAACATATGATGAGAAATAAGGATGGAACAACCTGAATTTTCAGCGAAAACCATGGCCCTAGGAGCCAGCAATGTGTTATCCAGAAGGAAGATCCTCATTCTAGCACATATACAGACTAAGAAATAGAGAGGCAAAATCAGGTTAGAGCTGATGGTGTTCATACCCTCTGAAAGGCAGCAGGTGCCCAGGAAGGGAAGGAGGATGAGGTGTTGGAAATGATGGAACAGAACAAGGCCAGGAGCCTGGAAGACGGAGAACCTCATGGAGCCAGAGTTGGTACCCAAGCCGTGGATGCCCTGCCTCCTGTGACTAGCAGCCAACATGACTATTAACTTGGATAGATCTTGATTCCGCTTGAGAGAAATCTGATATGTTGCACATGGTTAGGAAAGAAGTTCATGTAACTTAAAAGGTTAAAAATAGGCATACAAAACCGTATCAATAGATTTGTTGTTCAGTCACTGAGTCGTGTCTGGCTCTTGAAACCCCATGGACTCTAACCGTACAGGCTCCTCTGTCCATGAGATTATCCAGGCAAGAATACTGGAGTGGGTAGCCATTCCCTTCTCCACGGGGTCTTCTCAACCCAGGGATCAAACCCATGTCTCCTGCATTGGCAGGCAGATTCTTTTACCACTGAGCCACCAGGGAAACCCAAGGTTAGAAACAGGCATATGAAAAACATCAATAGAGTAACAAATTTATTCAATCTGCCAAAGAGAAAAGTCATGGAAGATTATGCCAAATTGCTCTGTTTTTCAAAGAGGTGAGACAAAACTCCAATCTTACAAAAAATGAGACGTCCTCACATACCTGGATACAAAATACTTTCATTCTTACTGAAAGTAGCCCATACATTATTTTATATTGAGATGGCTGGATGGCATCACTGACTCTATGGAAGTGAGTTTGAGTGAACTCTGGGAGTTGGTGATGGACAGGGAGGCCTGGTGTGCTGCAGTTCACGCGGTTGCAGAGAGGTGGACACGACTGAGCGACTGAACTGAACTCACATGCATTAACAAATAGCGGCCCTATGAGTTACGTTCTGTTATTACCTCCTCTTTATAAGTGAAAATCAAGGCTCTGAAATGATGCTGCTCGCTAGACTATTTGAATTGAAATCTAAATTTAAAATAAAAACTCACTTCCTCAGTGCACAGCCCAACAGACAACGCGGGACTAGTGGCCACCACACTGAACAGCACAGATCTAGAATATTTTCATCATTACAGAAAGTTCCAGTCATGAAAGTGCCCTAATGGGTGGAGTAATTCACCCAAGATTCTGTAACTATTAAGAACTTGAGGAGGATCCCAGGTTCCACCTTCCAGAGTGCTCGTCCTCTCCTGAGGCAGGACATTAGGTTCCTGTTGCTGTTGTAACAGATCACTGCAAATTTAGTGGCTTCTACCACACATGTGTATTACCTTACAGTTCTGGAGGTCACACATCTGAAATGGGTCTCACTAGGCTGTATCTCTTCTTGAAGCTCTCAGGAAGAATGCATTGCCTTTTCCTGCTTCTACAGGCTCTTCTGTCCCTCAGCCGGCATCTCCTTTCTCGATCTTCAAAGACAGAAATGTCAGTCTGAGCCCATCCCTGACTGCCTCCCACTGCCCTCTCTCTGGCTCTCCCTCTTCTGCCTCTCTCTCTCCTCCACTCATAAGAACATGTGATTACACTGAGCCAACCCAGACAATCCAGGATAATATCTCCTTGTTGCTGTTTAGTCGCTCAATTGTGTCCGACTCTTTGCAATCCCATGGACTGCAGCACAGCAGGCTTCCCTGTCCTTCACTATCTCCCAGCGTTTGCTCAAACTCATGCCCATTACATTTAACCCATGTCCTTTCCAGGATCTTTTTTTGGGAGTAGGTAAAGCATCCAGCCAGGGTCTTTCAGAGTACAGAATCACAATGCCAAGGACCTATGACAGAGATAAATGGACTTAAACTCAAAAGAAATTTGGGACCCTCCAAGGAGGACAGATGAAAAATAAAACCACATTTTCCCAGTGTGATTTATCTAAAGTCATCTATGATAAGACATTTCAGGGCAAACAGGCCACATCAGAGGTGCAAATCTCTCAGGGAACCTCAACCACTAAAGAGGATGAGACTGTTTCTGTCCAGCAAAGCCTTTAAATGCCAGCCAACTGCATCATCTGTGGCTAAATATGAGAGGGGGGAAGTTGCTTTGTAGCTCTTTAGACAAATACTACTGAGTACACATAGAGTCATGGGTTTTTTTACTCTTTATTGATGATTTAAAGGATTTTCAAGGGGTGATTTTGACCTACACAGTTTCTGCCTTATGCGCCAACTTTAAACCCTAACTCCCACATAAGATACAGCTCTTCTCTTAAGTCTTTTAGCACCTGCGGGCTCAAGAATCATTCATATTACATGAGTTTCTTGAAAGGCTCTCTGATTCGAATTGAAACTGGTCCCACTAAATCCTAGTGCTCATGTTTGCTTTTAAACAACTCACACCTTGCTGTCAAGTGTAGGAGCTTTCCCCCATCTCATTTAGGGCACTGGGAGCACCAGCCCCAAGGAGCTTAGGGTCAGATGGGCTTTGCAGTTAGTTATTAAAGCAGCAATTATACAAGTAAGAAGAGTGAAACTGGGAATAAATCCAGCAGCTGATGGTGAGCTGAGTTTAAGAAGACTGAGAGTCACAGACACAACAAAGCAATCAACCCAGGGTTTACATAACCAAAGGACAAGTAGCGTCATGTGCTTTAGGAAATAACTAAATGGACTTTTCTCTGGATTATTTCCATCTTTGTATCAAAAGAGTGAATGAACTTCTAAAACACTGCCTGGCCTCTGGGAGACAGAGGATGACCCTAGAAGGAGGAAGACCTCGGCTTTAGATGAATCTTTCAGTCCAGCACCTGGGAGACCTCGGCAAATGACTTCATTTGCTTATATAGAAAGAGAAGAGGTTTCTCACAGTGTGTTCCATGAAACACCACTTGTGAACAGTGTTCCATTTTGTAAAAAGATTCTGCAGTTAAGTCCAGCCTGGCAAGTTTCCCTTGCCCTGTACCCCCTCTTGGAAATTTACAGTGTACATGAGCAGAGTAAAGTCTCTTGAGAAGTCCTATAGTAAAGAAACTCTGCTTGAATTCAATCTGTCCCAAACATTCTTGAGCATAGAATAATATTTTTGGTAAAATATGAAAGTGTGTTCCAAGGAACCCACATTGAGAGAACTCAGAAATTTCATGTCAACTCTGACAGAGTGAAAGCGGGTCTACTTGTGCACGTTGCTCCTGGTACAGAGTAAACTAGGGGCTGCCAAACTGAGGCCAGTTTGCCAAATCCAGCCCATGAGCCACGTATGTTTTCACATTTTAAGTGACTAAAAAATATTAAAAGAAGACAAGTGAAAATTATATGAAATTCAAATTTCAGCATTCACAAAATTTTAGAGTATAGCCATACCCATTTGTTTATGTATCTTCTGTAACTGCTTTTGAACTACAGTGGAAGAGTTGAAGCGTTGTGCCAAAGACTGCAATGGCCCGCAGCGCTTAGGATACCCCTCTCTCTGGCCCTTATGGTACTGATTCCCAACCTTTTAGGCACCAGGGAACAGTTTTGTGGAAGAGAGTTTTTCCACAGACCAGGGTAGCAAGGGGGATGGTTCCAGGATTATTCAAGCACAAAACACTTATTGTGCACAGTTATTTCTATTATTATTAAATCACCTACACCTCAGATCATCAGACATTAGATCCCAGAGGTTGGGGATCCCTGCTTTACAAGAAATGTGTGCAAAGCTTTGCAGTAGGCAATTAAATTGTGCAAATGAACTAAAGTCTATTCTTGCCATTCTCCATACAAGCGGCCTCATTTTCTGGGGAGAGGATTAAAGTTATAACAAGTTTTAAAATGAGATCTTCATTTTTTTTAATAGTCTTAATTATCTTTTTTTCTGGTCTCTGCTATAGCTTAGCAATGTTTGAGCTGAGCCATTGCCACTTAGATTCCAGGTCTTTCCATTACTCACATTGTCCGTAGTTTGCTTCACATGAGTCCTTCCCACATAATAGTTATATTCAGGTGGTGATTCCGGAAAAAGATGAGGAAAGAAGGAACACAGAATTTAAAGGGTGACTTTGACTGGGATATTACTATTTGCGAAAGCATCATCCACCATTTTTGTGGGGAGGACAAAGGGCTGAACGTGGGCAAAAGAAGGGAGGATAGGAAGGGGCACTTTGCACTTATTTGTAAACATTCTGATGAAGGATAGTGGAAGTCAGCCTCTGAGAAGACAGGAAACATGGATTCAACCCAAGAAGCACCTCGGGCACTGGAGTCATTAAGACCATCATTTGAATTCTGGCCCTGACACTTAGTTACCGTGTTGCCATGCTCCACCCTAGGCAACAAGCTTAACTCACAGAGAAAATGGACAGAACAGAGTCATGGTGAGAATGAAATAAGACATGTTTTATTTAACAACCACCATTGCAAGAATAAGGTCTCTTAATCCTCACCACAACCCTGAGGAAGGAACTATTGTTGTCATCCCTATTTCACAGATGGGAAGACTGAGGCACAGTTCACATGGTAGACTTGGATTTCAACCTAGGCAGTCTGGTTATAGCTTCTTTGCTCATGCCCAGTGGACACCACTGACTGGCACATGGTAAACATTTGATGAATGTCAGTTTTAGAATGCCTCTTAAAATGAAAAAAAAAAGCAAGCTTGTTATTAGCCTGCTGTTTCTCAATATGTATATGGACTTCCCAGGTGACACTAGTGGTACAAACCTGCCTGCCATTGCAGGAGACGTAAGAGATGCCAGTTCGACCCCTGGGTCGGGAAGATCCCCTAGAGGAGGAAACAGCAATCCACTCCAGTATTCTTACCTGGAGAATCCATAGACAAAGGAGCTTGGCTGGCTACAGTCCAGTCCATAAGGTCACAAAGAGTTGGACATGACTAAAGCAACTGATCACACACACATATGAAGGCAGGGGCCTCTGGAGTTAGACCAACCTATGTTCTGATTCTTGGCCCACCAGTAACTAACAGCATTCAGTGAATATTTATGGGAAGATTAAGCATGCTACTTAACAGAGATCATTTAAATTTGGGGGTGCAGTAACATGCTGAAATCTGAAGGAAATCTCCACGATGATGGGAGTCAAAGATATCATTTTAAAAGTTCTTACAGCATATTTTTAAAAAGTGAAAAGCAGACAAAATTAATTGTACTAATGTATTTTATTTAACCCTACATCCAAATGTTACCATTTCAACATGTTATCAATATAAAAAAATTATTGAAGATACACTCTAGATTTTTTTTCATGATAAGTCTTCAAAATCTCATGTTTCTTTTACAGCTACAGCACAACCCAGTTTGAACCCGCCACATCTCAACTTCAGAAGCAATGTGTGTCTCGTGGCAATCATCATAGACAGCTCAGCTCTAAGTAGTAAACTCCCTGAGGGCTGAGAACCACAGCAGCCTTACTGCTCTATCCACAGCACCAGACTATGCTTGACTCAAAGTAAGCCAAGTATTTGATATTAAAAAATAATAATAAAATTTTAAGGAATAATTGTACAGAAGAAGAAAGGGAAGCCCAGAGAGAGGAAGGGATTGACTCCAAGGTCATAGCACTAATTAATGGGAAACCACTGCCAGCCCTCATCTGGAGCTCTACAGCCCCAGCACCGCCTAGAAACTGGAGGCATCACTCAGGACAGTCTTCCCCACTGGGTACATATATGCTCCGCAAAGTGAGCCAGCACATTTTTCTCTAAAACTTGACCTCAAGAGACAGGAAGTTTGATTTTGCGAGAGAAGTTTTCTTTCTATTCCCTTGTAAATCCTGTAGATGGATAGGTATTATGTAAGCGGCATTAACGTGCGAGGCACTGACTGCTGGAGATGGTATTTTGAAGTCCTCTGAACAGCTCTTATATTATCAGTGGAGATTTCCTTCAAGATGCAGCCTTCAATTTCTTCAGGCAAAGCTGCGAAGTAGTCAGAGTTAACACTCCATCCCCAGGTTCAACTGGAGGGGCAGGGGAGGCAGAGGTGGGGAACCTGTGGGCAGGAATGAGATGACAGAGAACACCGTCAGAATAGCTCATAATCCTAACCCTTATTTATCCCTCCAAAAATCAGAATTAGTGTCCTCCTAAGAAAAATCTCTGGAGAAGGCAATGGCACCCACTCCAGTACTCTTGCCTGGAAAATCCCATGGTCGGAGGAGCCTGGTAGGCTGCAGTCCATGGGATTGCAAAGAGTTGGACATGACTGAGCGACTTCATTTTCACTTTTCACTTTCATGCATTGGAGAAGGAAATGGCAACCCACTCCATTGTTCTTGCCTGGAGAATCTCAGGAACAGAGGAGCCTGGTGGGCTGCCGTTTCTGGGCTAGCACAGAGTCGGATACGGCTGAAGCGACTTAGCAGCAGCAGCAGCAGCAGCAAGAAAAATCTCCCTCCCTCGAAAGTTTTCATTGTAAATGAAAGGACAGTAATCACCAAAAAAAGAAAACAGAAAGAGTGGAGATATAGAAAATATTGGCTCAGCCTTTATTTATAAGCAGAACAGAGAGAGTTATATGGTATCACAATATCCTATTTTCATTATGAAATTCATATTTTATCTATTTATAAGAAAGAGATTGGAAGATTACTTTTCAAAATCTTAATTACAGTTATCACTAGTAGTAAAATTATAAGTGATGTTTCTTTCCTGTACTCTTGGTTGATCTATAATTTTTAATTTTCTTCAATGGATGTTTAGTATTTGGGTAAAAGTGAAAAAAATGAAAACTCAAATAAGTTTATGCACATATACATACATTCACCTATGATTTCAAATGTTTCAACAATATTTAGGTGCTAACAACTTCTGGAGGTTCCCATGATACCCATATTTTTAGTTTTTAAGTAAATGATTTTGCCCTTCTCATGCTCAAATTAATCCTAGAGACAGAAAACCGAGGATATCAAAGGGCCTTAGGAATGCAGCCTCCCTCAGTGTGTAAAGAAACTGATACCCACCTACAGGCTACCTGGAGTGAGAGGCTATTCAAGGAACAGAGTGAGGAAGTCAGAGGCTGGACCTGAGATCTGGCACAGCAGGCTTGTCTGAAATTCAGCCTGTTAACTAGGAAACAGGGGAGTCATGCATCTTTCTTCTGGCTTGGTGATGACTTATTCAAAGAGCCATTGCCCCCTCTCTCCTGAGAAAAGAAGTCAGGTTGGCCATCAAGGCCCACAGAGAAGGAGTCATTTGAAATGTGCAGCAAAACATGAGATGATTAGAGAGCATCACCGGCTCAATGGACATGAACTTGAGCAAACTCCGGGAGATAGTGGAGGACAGGGAAGCCCAGCATGCTGCAGTTCATGGCGTCACAAAGAGTTGGACACAACTGCGTGACTGAACAACAACAACAAGGGTTCCATGTCCCTTATTTGGAGGCTGCTTCCTAAGGTAGAACTCTGAAACCAGTGGTTCTCAACCAGGCAGACTGTGTTCCCTGGGAGCCACTTGGAAATGTCTGATGACACCTTCATCTGTCAGAATGGGTGGGAAGTGGCTATTGGTGGCATTTAGTGGGTGAAGCTAAGGATGCTGTTAAACATCTTACAAGCACGGGAAGGGCCCCTACAACAAAGAATGACCCAGCCCCTAATGTAATAGTGCCACAATTGAGAAACCCTGTCTCAGAAAATGAAGGATGTTATCTGAATGCTTTGAAGGAAGGCATGAGTTTTTGCTGAAATGAATCAGATCAGCAATAACTAGCTGTATCCTCCATGTCCTGCAGGCCAAAGAAGGATTTGAACCTGTCTGTTTTTAAGGAATTATTGGAATGTTCAGAGTATCTTGATTATATCACCAGTGAACACTGGCCTTAGGAAGGACAGGCACGGAAAACAGACTTAATTCCACATGCCAGCTCTAATCTAGTGATGCCGACTGCCAGGATGGGGTGTCTGGAAACAGACTCTGAAACCTTGAGAGTCTGGAGTATGAGATGATTATTAGGGATTGACATTTATGAGGAGAAGGGAAAGCAGGATTAGGCAGAGGGAGAAAATAAAGCACAAAGCAAGCCTGAGGAAGCCTCAGCCAACTTCCAGTTGGAGATGAGCAGTGCTCTGGAGCTGGCATTTTCCATCAGAGTTGACCAACAGAGCACTGGGATGGCTGGGCCTTTATGACCTCACTGCCTTCCCTCCCCTAGCCATTTACATGGCTCAGGCGCTAGGTGAAAGCTGTTCTGGGAAGAACTAGACTTCCAAGCAGGGGATACTCTGCAGTTGAAACTAACCTCAAAGATGCTAACAGCTGGAGTGTCTGCTGACCAGACTCCCTGCAGCTGGATGGCAGATCCATCCAGAAAGGGAATCTGAATAGCACATCTCCATGTCTCCCATGGAGTGCATCCATGCTCAACAAAAATGCAGTGCTGCAATCCATTAGCGATGTCTGCCATGGTCCATGTGCAGAACAGCAGCATAGTTGCCAAATATGTGAAACATACTAGTAATAGGGGCCATGAGTAAGGCCTATAACTGCAAATCATAGTGATACCCCAAAATAACTGGATGTGGAAGAAAACCTCAAAATGGAACCTGCCTGCTGTGTAGTTAACTATCAATTGGCCCGGATTGAAAAATTCTTTTGGTTTCTGATAAGAAATCTCACCTCCCTTGTTTATTCCACATGCACTTATTAAATACTTACTGTGCCAAGCATATTGCTTAATGCTAGAACACAACAGAGAAGAGCTAGCCATAAGTAATGGATGGCTTTAACCCCTAAGTTGTCAGGCTTACACTTCTTGCCTGCTGATTTTGGCTTTTATCCAATTAATTGTTTGTGCCATCAGCCCATGCATTTCTTTAGTCTCTACAGCCTGAGCTAGGAGAGCCCAGCACTACTATAACAGGGCCTTTGGGATTTTTCCTGGCCTCTTCACCAAGTCTCCATAAGCTTTTGACCTCTGAAGTCAGCTAAAAAGGTTTATTGTCATAGTAAAGTTATTTCTTGGACTAGATTAAAACAGCCCAGTTCTGTTTGGAAATAAGAGAATGCATTGCTGTTAGGGAAGAGTTTGAAGATCCAGTATATTGTGTGATGATCTAGAAAGTTCACAAAGCTAAGAAAAATCACAGTACTACTGGTTAGTAATAGTTATTATAATAAACATTCAATATAACTGAGGTCTTTTCTCAAACACTGTGCCTTAGATTGTGTGTGTGTGTATGTGTGGTCAGTCGCTCAGTCATGTCCAGTTCTTTGCACCCCCATGGACTGCAGCCTGCCAGGCATCTCTGCCCATGGAATTTTCTAGGTAAGAACACTGGAGTGGGTTGCATACCCTCCTGCAGGGGATCTTCCCTACCCCGGGATCAAACCCATGTCTCTTTTATCTCCTGCACTGACAAGTGGCTTCTTTATCACTAGCATCATTTTACTGATCATTTGATATAAATTGAATAGAGACTTTCATATTAACTTCTTCCAAAAGGATGAGTGAGAAAGAGAACTTAGCTGATAGTCTCTGCCTTTGAGCCTTACTTTACATTCAGGCAAGTTGGTGAATATTAAGATACTATGCAACATGAAATAGGAACTGTTTAAATCTAATGCTATTTCTCACTACAGTAAACACAAGTTAAATTTGTTTTCAGTCCAACAGAGTGTCTGGACTGGCCCCATAACTGTGTGTAACTGTGTGTACTAGTAAGCAATGTTTGCAATACATCAAGAACACAATAAAAATGTCAATTTTTCCTATGTAAAGACATCTATAGAGAGTTAAGATGATGAGCTAACAAAATGAGATGCTGTTAATTACATTTGTAGGTAATTTTAATCCAAAAGGGATCATTTTGCTTTTTCCAACTGAAAGAAAATCATTTATTATAGATGAAGCAGTGTAATTTTGGAGCTGGATGGAATTTAAGGTAACAAAACTAAATGGAAGCTATTATGCAGCTGTTCTGATCCATAGCAGCTCCTTTATCAGCTGGTGAAAATATGCCCATTTATCTGAGGGGGCTCCTTAAGAAGGGAAAAACTCCTGTTTTTTAATTATTTAGATTTCACACTGTCAACTAAATTTCTTCTTTGCTTCAACACAATAAGTTAAGTCTAATAACTATTGTTGTGCCACAAAAGAAGAGCTCTTAGGTAGTGAGTTCCGTGTCAGGAAGATAGTTAAACAGACCCAGGACCAACAATGGAAATATAGTGGGGGAAATTCTTCTTAATTAGTCTCTCAGATAAGGACTTCACTGGGACTATTTCAAGGGTGATTTATTTAACAAAGGTTTGTTGGCCCCTTTAGCCATTCCCTTCTCCAGGGGATCTTCCCAACCTAGGGATTGAAACTGGGTCTCCTACATTGCAGGCAGATTCTTTACCATCTGAGCCCCCAGGGAAACCTTCTCTTGGGTCAGGGGCTATGAAACAGAACTTTGGCCATAGCCCCCTATAGTCAAACAAAATAAGTTCAGTATTTTTTTTAAGTCCAGTATTTTTAACTCTGAGGTTCTACAACTTCATCTTAGTGCATTTATATCAGATCTCTCTTTTCCACTTGTTAAATATTTTCCTTGTTTTTATTTAAACAACACACATTTGTTGACTTTAAAAAAAAAATGTGAAAGCATCCCACCTCTTTCTGGAATCAGTAAGCTGTAGCTATATAACAAACCAATGTCTTTGATCAACTCTCATTCACTGTTCAGTTCTTATGTCTATTGTTAAATATTTTCCTTGTTTTTATTTAAACAACACACATTTGTTGACTTTAAAAAAAAAATGTGAAAGCATCCCACCTCTTTCTGGAATCAGTAAGCTGTAGCTATATAACAAACCAATGTCTTTGATCAACTCTCATTCACTGTTGCAGTTCTTATGTCTGAGGATGGATTAAAGATTAGGCAATCTAGGCTGGCCTTAACTGGGCCATTCTGCTCCTTTAACAACCCACTCCAGTATTCTTGCCTGGAGAATCCCATGGATGGAGGAGCCTGGTGGGCTACAGTCCATGGGGTTGCAAAGAGTCGGACACGACTGAGCGACTTCACTTCACTTCACTTCACTTCATGCCTCTGTAGAAGTGCTGGGGGTCTTGCTTGAGGCTGGTCTTGGGCTAGGTGGGGCAGCTACGGGTGGTGTCTGGGTAAGGCATGGAGGCAGTAATTGAAAGTCAGCCAAGATGTTCTCTTCAAACCAGAAGAGAGCCCCAGGACACACAGAGGTTCTGAAAGGGAAGATTTCACTTTTGGAGCTAAAGCTCATTGGACACCCCCCACCCCTACCACAAGAAAGAATGAGACATTAACCAATAAAGACATGCCATGTCTCCCTGACCCCCAAAGACTTATGGAAGCATTGACAAGGTCTAAAGGAAGTTCCTCTGTCTCTGAACAAAGGAAGCCCTGTTGTCATGAGAGGTCTGAATATGCTTCAGCTGTACCATCAGAATAGCCAGGAGAGAGAGCAGCGGCTCCACCACAGTCTCAGAAAATTCCATAGCAACTTGAACTCAGCCCCAAAGCAAACAGAGAAAAATGACAAGCCCAAGGGACCCAAGAGCCCCAGGAAACCAGGAACCTTAAGGAAGAAGATATATTCAGAACATACCTCTACTAATAGACAATTGCAGCATAAACAGATAATAAGGTGACTTGGGTTCCATGACTAATGTGCATGTGTGCACAGCTGCCCTACACACACACACACACCTTTCTGGAACTAAAAATATGATTTTGAAACTTTTACAATTCAGTAGATTAGCTGAAACTGAGTGGTCACTGGTGAGACCCAAGTGACCCAGAAGATCAAGTGGAAAAAAAACTCTGAAACAGCAGAGCAATAATTCAATGTGTTAGAAATCATGAGCAGAAAAGAAGAGATTAGCTGCTAAATCCTGGAGACCTAACAGAAGAATAATCAATTTCACAAGTAGAAAAAAGCAGACAGAAGAGCAACAATAATTATACAAATCAAGGAAGAAAATATCCCAGGCAATAAGAAAGACCCGAGCCTAGTTTCAAGTTGATTGGAAAGAAAAGCCTCGGACTTCTTATAAAACTCCAGAATAAAGTATTAAAAAATGAAATGAACCAAATAATACCTACTTACATTATTTAAAAAATAAAAATAACATGTAGAAGGTTAGAAAATTCAGTGGTTCATAAAACTATAAAACTAAGATATTTCCTTCATCCTCTGCATTTCCTTCCCCAGACTTTCTCTAAAAAACCAACCAAACAAACGCTAGAGTTCCCTGTGATTTGTCACTGCCCCCTTAAATTTGGGGGCTTCCCAGGTGCTGCTAGTGATAAAGAATCTGCCTGCCAGTGCAGGAGATGCAAGAGGCACAGGTTTGATCCTTGAAGCAGGAAGATCCCCTGGAGTAGAAAGTGGGAGCCCACCAACATATGTATCTATATAGATGCTTATTTTTTATTTATGTATGTTAATAAGAATTCTGTAATTTGCCCAACTTTATCATTTTATGTATCTTCCTTATCAGTATAGGCCTCTTTCTTTTTAATAGCCACAACATACATTCTGTAATATGAATTTGAATACAACATGGTTTTCTCAACTAATGACTTTTGAATGGACACTTTGATATTATTTGCATTTATCTTACCCACAATGCTACCACCAGCTGCCATCTCAAAAAAATTTTATTGTAGATCTTTTTTAAGGAATTCCAATCAGTAAAAACTACCAGGTCAAAGGCATCTGCATTTTTATTGATTAAAGGCTTTGAAACAATCCTGGCACACAGTAGGCACTCAAATATTTTTTAAAGTACAGTAGTCATGCTGTTCACCAGAAAGAGTGTATCAATTTATATAACTGTATTAAAGACTTTTCAAATTATTGTCTTCTGTAGAATGATAGCCCTCAAAGACATTTGTCCATGTTCTAATCTTCAGAACCTTTGAAGATGACCTTATTTGAAAAATGTCTTTCCAGATGTGAGTAAGTTAAGGATCTAGAGACAAGGAGATCAGCCTGGATTATCTGGCCAGGCCCTATATCCAATAACAAATATGCTCGGAACAGTGAGTCTGGATAGAGTAGCACTGACATATGTTACTACCGTGTGTAAAATAGCTAGCTAGTAGGAAGCTGCTATATAGCACAGGGAGTTCAGCTCGGTGCTCTGTGATGACTTAGAAGGGTGGCATGTGGGCGGTACGGGAGGGAGGCTCACAAGGGAGGCGATATATGTATTCGTAGAGCTGGGTTCACATTGCTGTACAACAGAAACAACACAACAGCGTAAAGCGATTATCCTCCAATTAAAAAAAAAAAGTGAGGCAGAAGGAAACTTGATAGACAACTAGAAGAAAAAGCTATATGAAGGCAGGCTTAGAGAGGAGAGAGCTGCAGACACAGCCCCAGGACGGCCAGGGCAGCCCTCAGAACCTGGAACAGGCAAGAAAAGAAAGTTCCTCTGGAGCCTCCAGAGGGAAGAGGGCACCGCCAGCACTTCAATTTTAGAATTTTAGCTTCCAGAACTGTGAGAGAATCAAGTTCTATTGTTTCAAGCCACCGTTTATTGGCGATTTGCTATGGCAGCCTTCAGCAAACTAACATAATCATTATTAAACCACAGGAGAAAAGAACATCTCCAAGTTTGGAAGCCAGTTGATGTTGACCCAATAGAGAGATCAGGTTCTGGAGTCATGCCCCCTGAAAGCAGCCCTCTTTAGCTTCCTCCCAAACAACCGTCATATTATGGTCACCAACTCGGACGTTCTTTCTTGGCCATGTCTGAGTGGTAAACAATTTGCCTACAGTGCAGGAGACCCGGGTTCAATCCCTGGGTTGGGAAGATCCCCAGGAGAAGGAAATGGCAACCCACTCCAGTGTTCTTGCCTAGAGAATCCCATGGACAAAGGAGCCTGGCAGGCTCTAATCCATGGGGTTGTCGAAGAGTCGGACACAACTTAGTGACCAAACAACAGCTACCAGTCTAAACTGAAACCCAAAACAGCTCAACAGAAGAAAGTAAAGACTCAGCTTGCCATGTTCCAAGTTTTCTTGGTTTGGGCAGAGACAGATTAGGTACTAATTGATCCATTCCAGGCTTTGAAAAGGAAGTTTATAAATGCTTCTTTTTCTCTTCAAAAGTGCAGGTGATGGCAGATAGGGACTCACATATCTACTTCCATCTGAGCACAGCTGATCCAGTGAGAGCCTTGCTGGAGAGGGGACAGCATTTTCCCAGGCAATCTTTGGTCTCTCCCCTGGTGAAGAATAATCATGCCATCTGGAACAAGGCAATATATTCCTTTCACAGAAGTTGTGGAGCTAATTATCAACCAATTCCAACATAGACTGGCTTAGAAACATGCAATGACCATCTCTGTATTCCAAGTCACTGCTCTCTGAGCAGGCAATTTTGACTTAATGAAACGATTGCTATTTTATACTTAAATAGTGCTTACAGTTCAAAAAGAGCTGCCAAATGTAGAATCTCAGCTGTTACATGTTGTTTCTCACAATAGAACTATGAGATTGAAATGGGCCAGGAATGACAGTTTACTTTTTCTAAAAGAAGAAAAGCAAATTTGTAAGAGGAGATGTGACTTGTCCAAGCTCCAGACTTCACATCTGCTGGACTTTTCCACACCAACCCCTCCTAAGGATCAACCCATTTGAGCTATGTAAGTAATTAATGAGCCTGTTTATCTTCAGGTGCTCTCTCTTGTTGGGAAGTGAGGTATTCTTGTACTGAAAAGAAATCTTATGTGTGCACACATGCAAAGGGGCATAAATACATACGAAGGCTGATATTTCTGATCATTCAAGCATCCGTTATCCTCTGACCCAAATAAGTATTAATTCTTTGCTCATGGTGTCTTTCCTGATGGCTCAGATGGTAAAGAACAGATCTCAGTGCAGGAGATCCAGGTTGGATCCCTAGGTAAGGCACTTCCCCTAGAGAAGGGACCGGCTACCCAATCCAGTATTCTAGCCTGGAGAATTCCATGGACAGAGAGCCTGGCAAGCTACAGTCCATGGGGTCTCAAAGAACTGGACATGACTAAGTGACTAACACTTTCACTTTCTTTTGCTCTCGGTGTGCAGTAAGATTTCTTTTAAAACAGTTACCCCAACTTGAACTCTATTTCGGGTTAAGTGTGGATTTATCCTCTACCATCAGCAATCTTTTCTCCTGTCATTGTGTCTTCTACAACTGAGGAGGATCATCAGTGTTCCTAGTATTTAAGAACTACCGGTCTAAGTGCGTAGCTCTCAAATGCTTGGATGCCAATGGTTCTTTGGCAAGTTATTAATAAGTAAAGTTTTCAGATGGCCCTTCTCCAGAGTGCTATAAAAAGAAAATTAAAAGCTAGATCAATTGTGCTTTTTAAAAATGCTGAGAAAAATCCTGCATTTTTTATGACTTCAGAAACCAAGACAGTTCTTTTCTAAAGATAATTCCCATTTCTTTTCCATAGTCATAGGAGAAACAAGTAATGTGAATTAAACACAAGAGATCTGAATTTATATATTCAAATACATTTATTCCCCGTGTATTCATAGAGGCCCCACTGTGTGCCAAGCATATGCTGGAGCTAAGCAGTGAGCAAAACAAAGTCTCTAGTCATAACAATTATGTCTTCCACTGGGCAAAGTCAGACAAGGAACGTGTATCAGTTTGGTCTCTAATTTCAGCAAAACATCTCAGAGACTCAAGGTTGACACCACCCCACCCCACCCCTTGCTGCTGCCCTCAGTCAGCACTGAACTCGTACAGAGGGTTATAAACACAGACACCAAAAAAGCAATCATTCAGAGACACAGGAGAATGCTGCCCGTGCATAACAACATTTAAGAATGAAGACTCCTCAGAAGGACGGCCCTCTGGGAGGCAGTATGTGTTTGCCAAGGCCCCCTTCTGGTGCCTGGGGAGGCTTCTTCCGCTTTCTCACACATATTCTGCTGTTATTCTCATGCACATTCCCAGAAACCGTGGGGAGAAGGACTGCAAACAGATAAAGGGAATGATAATGAATCACAAAGCATTTATTCATCCCACAGAGTCTTTACTGAGCTTTTGCTCTATAGCCAACCTAGTGATGAGTTGCTCATCTTCTCAAGTTTTGCTTTGTTACCAAAAGGAGAATTAGAAGGAAAACGTAAAGCAGCATGTGGTTCCATATGCATTAAACATTGCCTCTTTTGTGCAAGAGAGCACTTTTATGGTGAAGAACAATTCTTTATCTTGACTATGGTCATAGTTAGTTAAATCTATATTGGTGATTAAATGTCATAGAACTATACTCAGAGACATAAAAAATAGCTGGTGTTTCATGAATTTCAGTTGGGAAAGATGAAAAAAAATTCTGGATATGGATAGTGGTGCTGATTGCACAACAGTGTGAATGTACTTAATACCACAGAAATGTACATTTAAAATAGAAAATTTTATGTATATTTGATGCAATAAAAAATAGGTAGCCTAATAATTACAAAGTTTTTAAGAACAAGCCTAATACACTGTAAGTGCTAAAATAGGTGTTTGTTAAATAATATTAATACCATTTTAAAAGATTTTACATAGAAAGAAGAAATGGCATATAGTAATTTTTTATTATTTTTAGTGATAATAATAAAAGGAACAGAGAAAGAGCCCAGAGGTCTGCTGCAGACCACCCTGGCATTCTTGCACCTAGAGGTCTGCTACACAACCCTCCACCCACTGTGGCCACATGACAGTCTTTCCACTGTTCTTGTAGCCAAGTACCCACCTGTCTCCATCCATCTGCCTCTGTTTTACCAAAGTTAAGATTCAGTCTCTGTTCCGAAAGCTCCACCAACTTCTCTCCTTCCTTTCTTTGACAGGAAAGAAAGCTGTGTGAACCTTAACATATTCCCTAACCTCTCTGAGCCTCTGTTTCAATATGCATAAAATAGATACGCTACTTTGATGGAGTCACGTAGTAACCGTGTCCCCCAAGAATTAGTTGCTATTGATGATTGAACTTACTGTCTTAGGAGGCTCCTTCAAGTCATTTATTTTACCTGCCTGGCCCTGAATGATTTGCTTTAGGACAGTCCCATTATGCAAAGCCTAATGAATAAGTAACCATTTGCATAGTTTTGCATCCAAATAGACAAAATGAGCTACACTCAAAAGATAACTCAAGCACAAAATCTGTATCAACAGCTTCTCCATCAAATACAGTCTCATACACAACAGTTTCCTTTTAAAGAGCACAAAAAGTTAGCAATAAAGTCAACTTGATAAAATTAGTTTTGACATACATTGAAAACTTCAAGCAGATGATTAAATTACCTCATCTCTCAAACGTATAGAAGGCTAGCAGCCTAGGATCCCCAAACTCCTTGGTCTTCTTGTCTTCTCCCAACCCCAAATACCACTCAGTCTGCCCATCACACTCTCCCTGAACTCAGGTCTTTGTAATGATGTGAAGTCTCTTACTTGGATAGGTGGTGTTATGGGCCAAATTGGATTCTCCTGGATTTCACGTGTTCAAGCCCTAGCCCCCAGTACATCAGAATGTGGAGGCAGGACCTTAAAGAGGTGATTAAAGAAAAATGAGGCAACATGGATGAGGCTTAATCCAATATGATTGGTGTTGTTATAAGAACAGGGGATTAGGACACAGGCAACACAGATTAGGAAGAATAAAATGAAGACATGGGAAGAAAGCATCACCTGCAAGCCAAGGAGAGAGACCCTGAAAGACGCTAAACCTGCCAACACCTTCATCTTGGACCTCTAGCCTCCAGAACTGAGAGAAGATAAATGTCTGCTGTGGAAGCCACCCAGTGTGTGGTACTTTATTATGGCAGGCTGAGTGAGCTCATACAGAAGACCAGCTATAGTTTTCACCATCTGCTAAGGAACACCAGGGTTGAAGAACACACACAGCTCTATGACATAAATAATATAACCTATTTTCAAATCTAGATCTTATTTTTAAGAAATGATGGATAAGGCTGGATTTCCATTTGTCTAGAGTTGTTTTCCTAGAGAAGGAAATGGCATCCCACTCCAGTGTTCTTGCCTGGAGAATCCCAGGGATGGGGGAGCCTGGTGGGCTGCCGTCTATGGGGTCACACAGAGTCGGACACGACTGGAGTGACTTAGCAGCAGCAGCAGCAGGGTTGTTTTCATTGAGTTAGACAAGGATGTGGTCCTAGTGTGATTAGATTCGCTAGTTTTCTGTATGGTTTCAGTGTGTCTGCCTTCTGATGCCCTCTTGCAACACCTACCATCTACTTGGGCTTCTCTTACCTCGGACATGGGGTATCTCTCCAAGACGGGTGGATCATGGTGGAGAGGTCTGACAGAATGTGGTCCACTGGAGAAGGGAATGGCAAACCACTTCAGTATTCTTGCCTTGAGAACCCTATGGATGGTATGAAAAGGAAAAATGATAGGATACTGAATGAGGAACTCCCCAGGTCAGTAGGTACCCAATATGCTACTAGAGATCAGTGGAGAAATAACTCCAGAAATAAAGAAGAGATGGAGCCAAAGCAAAAACAATACCCAGTTGTGGATGTGACTAGTGATAGAAGCAAGGTCCGATGCTATAACGAGCAATATTGCATAGGAACCTGAAATGTCAGGTCCATGAATCAGGGCAAATTGGAAGTGATCAAACAGGAGATGGAAAGAGTGAATGTCAACATTCTAGAAATCAGCAAACTAAAATGGACTGGAATGGGTGAATTTAACTCAGATGACCATTATATCTACTACTGTAGGCAAGAATCCCTTAGAAGAAATGGAGTAGCCATCATGGTCAACAAAAGAGTCCAAAATGCAGTACTTGGATACAATCTCAAAAACGACAGAATGATCTCTGTTCATTTCCAAGGCAAACCATTCAATATCACAGTAATACAAGTCTATGCCCCAAACAGTAACACTGAAGAAGCTGAAGTTTTATGGTTCTATGAAGACTACAAGACCTTTTAGAACTAGCACCCCAAAAAGATGTCCTTTTCATTATAGAGGACTGGAATGCAAAAGTAGGAAGTCAAGAAACACCTGGAGTAACAGGGAAATTTGGCCTTGGAATATGGAATGAAGCAGGGCAAAGGCTGATAGAGTTTTTCCAAGAGAACGCACTGGTCATAGCCACCACCCTCTTCCCACAACACAAGAGAAGACTCTATACATGGACATCACCAGATGGTCAACACCAAAATCAGATTGATTATATTCTTTGCAGCCAAAGGTGAAGAAGCTCTATACAGTCAGCAAAAAGACCGGGAGCTGACTATGGCTCAGATCATGAGCTCCTTATTGTCAAATTCAGACTTAAATACAAGAAAGTAGGGAAAACCACTAGACCTTTCACGTATGACCTAAATCAAATCAAATCCCTTATGATTATACAGTGGAAGTGAGAAATAGATTTAAGGGACTAGATCTGATAGAGTGCTTGATGAACTATGGAATGAGGTTCGTGACATTGTACAGGAGACAGGGATCAAGACATCCCCATGGAAAAGAAATGCAAAAAAGCAAAATGCCTGTCTGGGGAGGCTTTACAAATAGCTGTGAAAAGAAGAGAGGCGAAAAGCAAAGGAGAAAAGGAAAGATAAAAACATCTGAATGCAGAGTTCCAAAGAATAGCAAGGAGAGATAAGAAAGCCTTCCTCAGTGATCAATGCAAAGAAATAGAGGAAAACAACAGAATGGGAAAGACTAGAGATCTCTCCAAGAAAATTAGAGATACCAAGGGAACATTTCATGCAAAGATGGGCTAGATAAAGGACAGAAATGGTATGGACCTAACATAAGCAGAAGATATTAAGAAGAGGTGGCAAGAATACACAGAAGAACTATACAAAGAAGACCTTCACAACCTGGATAATCACCATGGTGAGATCACTCATCTAGAACCAGACATCCTGGAATGTAAAGTCAAGTGGGCCTTAGAAAGCATCACCATGAACAAAGCTAGTGGAGGTGATGGAATTCCAGTTGAGCTGTTTCAAATCCTGAAAGATGATGCTGTGAAAGTGCTGTAGTCAATATGCCAGCAAATTTGTAAAACTCAGCCA
>SJYC01026278.1:0-83893 GCA_006408675.1 Madoqua kirkii
AGGAACCAGAGATCAAATTGCCAACATCTGCTGGATCATGGAAAAAGCAAGAAAGTTCCAGAAAAACATCTATTTCTGCTTTATTGACTATGCCAGAGCCTTTGACTCTGTGGATCACAATAAACTGTGGAAAATTCTGAAAGAGATGGGAATACCAGACCACCTGACCTGCCTCTTAAGAAACCTATATGCAGGTCAGGAAGCAACAGTTAGAACTGGACATGGAACAACAGACTGGTTCCAAATAGGAAAAGGAGTGTGTCAAGGCTGTATATTGTCACCCTGCTTATTTAACGTCTACGCAGAGTACATCATGAGAAACGCTTGGCTGGAAGAAGCACCAGCTAGAATCAAGATTGCCAGGAGAAATATCAATCACCTCAGATATACAGATGACACCACCCTTATGGCAGAAAGTGAAGAGGAACTAAAAAGCCTCTTGAAGAAAGTGAAAGAGGAGAGTGAAAAAGTTGGCTTAAAGCTCAACATTCTGAAAACAAAGATCATGGCATCTGATCCCATCACTTCATGGGAAATAGATGGGGAAACAGTGGAAACAGTGTCAGACTTTATTTTGGAGAGCTCCAAAATCACTGCAGATGGTGATTGCAGCCATGAAATTAAAAGACGCTTACTCCTTGGAAGGAAAGTTATGACCAACCTAGAGAGCATATTGAAAAGCAAGACATTACTTTGCTAACAAAGGCCCATCTAATCAAGGCCATGGTTTTTCCTGTGGTCACGTATGGATGTGAGAGTTGGACTGTGAAGAAAGCTGAGCACCGAAGAATTGATGACTCTTGAGAGTCCCTTGGACTGCAAGGAGATCCAACCAGTCCATTCTAAAGGACATCAGCCCTGGGTGTTCTTTGAAAGGAATGATGCTAAAGCTAAAACTCCAGTACTTTGGCCACCTCATGCAAAGAGCTGACTCATTGGAAAAGACCTTGATGTTGGGAGGGATTGGGGGCAGGAGGAAAAGGGGATGACCGAGGATGAGATGGCATCATGGACTCGATGATCATTGAGTCTGAGTGAACTCCGGGAGTTGGTGATGCACAGGGAGACTGGTGTGCTGTGATTCATGGGGTCACAATGAGTCGAACATGACTGAGTGACTGAACTGAACTGAACTGAGAGTTGTTTTTGCTGAATACACATAAAATGTGTATAGCAAATTTTGACCAAAGCCAAATTCTAAGACTGGATCTGAAATCCCAGGTTTTTAATATGCAGAAATACAGCAGAAGCAGATGAATTAAAAGGACTGTATCTCGTTTCTATGATGCCTGAGTAGATTGACCATATGTTAATATGGAAGAATTTTCCATGGAGCCATGATTACAAAGGCAATGTAATGCTCTTTCTTCTTCTGGGCAGGTATCACAAAAATGTACTTACTGTTAACACTTCTAGTTTTTTATTTCTGTTTCCAATAACAACCATTTCCTTTTGATTTCTGTCTCCTATTCAAAAAATAAATAAATAGAGGGCAGTTATCAGATAAATGGCTTTTTTTAGAATCACACAATTCAAAAAAATCTTGTGACAACTAGCAAGCTGGATCTTACCTGCCATATGCTTTATTTCTCTGTAAAGAAAGAAAATTTGACAAAACATCAGCTTCATTATGCTAATATGTGGCAAAAAAAAAAAAGGAATTTCAACTTTGTGCAGCACATGACTATTATCCAGTCTTCTCCCACTCCCATTTTTTTTTAAATGCTCTATGGAGAATAATAAATGGATCTCATTAACCATCACTACCCTTGATACACACTCTGAATCATAAATTGTCTCTACTTATCTAATAAAAATTCATATCCAACTCTGCACCCTGAAGAACTATTTTCAGATGATGATGAAAGCAGCTGCATTTGTTACCCATTTCTTTGGCCTCTCTTCCCAGCTTCACATAGATTCAAAACAAATATAGAGAGGGCACCTGGCTTTATTACCTGCCTCTGGGCTAGTTCCCGGTTGTCAACCACTGCCCATGTATCAGAATAAACTGGGGAGTCGTTGGGTTTGTCTGCTCACAATTCATTTGTTTAAAATCTATTCTCATGGAAAAACTATTTCAGATGCACTGAGATAGAACCCAAGACCATATTGTTGGCGCTTTTTACAGAAAGCTCTCCAGCTGTTTCTGAGTATAGGTTTGAGCAATGGTGAAAGGGACCATCGAGTTTTGTTCCCCCAAACACTTCCTGTGTACCCTTCAAAACTGGCAAAATTAGGCAGAAGCTTTTAGAGTAAGATTGCCAAACCCCAGATGATTCAACCCTTGACACAGAAGCTTAGAAAGAAAAATCATCTCCATGGGTTTTGTCATAGAGACTTCCTTGCCCACTTTTTGACTGCATCGTATAGCACTTCCATATCTCCAAAGCAGGAAACATATCCAGGAAACTAACCCACAAAGAAAATAGCCATCAGACTGAAGACGAAAGGAATGTACCAGTCACTGGATTTGTATGTGTTGATAGCTGTGTACACAATGGTCAGACCTTTTCTTTGCTGGAAAAGATTATTTCAGAGAAAATGGAGCACTGGTCTCAGTTTTTAGAGAGCATCTGTTCACACATAATAGCATCAGCATAGAGTGATGGTCCTACAGAGAGTAGGGCATTGACTCAGACACAAGGAATTTTAAAAATACCACAGCAATAGTATGAAAGACACATACCTGGAGATAGCACCAGTTTAAGCATCTAAAGATTTGGACTCAATGCAATGACTGCTGTCTGCAAACTTGAATAAAACCATCCCTCTTCTTTGACCTCAGTTTTCTCACCCATAAAGTCAAGGAGTTGAACTAAATGACACCTGAGGTTCTTTATGCCTCTGTTACCCTCTGGATGCAGAATAAACCCTTTTGTGCAGCGTGAGAGAACGTGTTTTCTTGAAAATCAAATATCCTGGTGGAAAGATTTATCATCCATGTTGTTTTTTAAAATGCCTCTATTTCAAAGGTTTAGAAGACAGTAAAATATACTAACCATAAAGTCTGAACAGACATTACCCTTGGCTGACTCAGAAATCATTCGGGAGTTCTGCAGAGGCTTTATGTGTCTATTTTTTGAAACAACAAACCACTGAAGGGTCTGCTCAACTTCAGATTGAAGATTAGACGAAACGAAGAATATAAGCCCTGGAGCACAGTGCCAGGCACAGGATTGGTGCCCATTACTGTAAAAGACTTGGCCCTAGAGAATAATGTTTGAAAGTGCCCAGTTAGAGAGGTGTTTAACTGAGAGAATTCTTTGACAAGTGGGTCTTTTTGGTGGGCAGGACTCTCAGCTCATTTACATGCAATCAGTTGCATCCTTATGCTTCCCCAGTAATGAAACAAAGTCTCTCTCCCCTACACAGTGGATTCTCAGAGACGCACGTTCTAAAATGTGGCCTGGTGGCTGGATGGGGTGGTGCCCAGGTGAAAAGGCCTAAGGATGAAGGTACTGCCTGAGTAGCCTTTTTAGATGAAAGCTGAATTTGCTGTAGGACATTTCCCGCACACAAAGCCAAATTAAATTCCATAACTCCTTACTTCAGAGCTGGTGGTTAGAGGAGGTGGCATATTGGCCCTTGTCACATAAATATCTATAATAGTGGTGCCTGTCTTGGGCTTGGTGGCTTTGCCATTATTTCAGGTAGTTATCAATTATGTGCCCTAGAAGATGGTACTGCACTGCAGTTTAGCTCCAGATTCAAGTAAAAGGAGTCTTCACAATTAATTTCAGAGTATTTGAACTCCAAGTTGGGTCAAATCCAAAATGATTGTTCATATTTCCTTTAAAAGGGAGAAATCAAAAATTAGAAGTATTTTAAGGTACATTGAAAGATGTTCTCTGGCTACCTTACACAGCTTTTTAAACACAGTAAATATAAGTTAATTATAAATGTTATTACTTTCTGATTCCTTATACATATATAAGGGTTATAGTAAAATGGAAATCAAGTAAGCGGAAACTTCAGTTGGCTGGAAAAAAATTTGTTCTAAAGGTTAATTAAGATCCTGAGTATGATCCCCGTATGTGGTCAGCAAGCTCCACACTATTATCAAATTATTCTGCCTAAATGTGTTCCCTTCCTTCATCTCCTACTCAGAGGATTTTATTCCCACTTTCAGGGTGGTATGGATTAATATCAAATAGGCCAGTCAGACCACAAATATCCATTGAGTGCCTACTAAATTTTAAGTCAGGTTTCAGTGGCCCTGGAGACCCTGCTGTTAAGAAGATGCATACTAGCGAGAGGAGTGACATGGAACCAGCCTGTACAGCTATTTGGGAACATGAACCCATGTCCATGGGCCCGTTCTTTCAGTTGCATGACAGCAGGTCTGACCTCCGTACTTTAAGTACTTCTTTTATTCCCTCTCATGATACCCAGGAGTTTTCCTTAACAAAACTTGCCATGCTTTACAGTTCTATGACTGTTGATGTTACTACTAGTTTAATGAACCACGAATTCCATGAATACAAGGTCCCATCTGTCTTGTACAATACTGTGTACCCTCCTCCTGGCACATATTTGATCTTCAGTAAATTTCTTCCATATGTCCCAAGGTATGACTGAAGTTGGCATGAATCTGTGAAAATCCAATAACAATGCAGGAGAAAACATCCATCCTAGTGGATCTGTATTAGCATCCCATGGGAAATGGCTGCTATTTTCAGCCAGTATCATGAACAGTAGACCTAGTTACTGTAACTTCATCATGCTGATCCAAAGTCCCTTCATCATCAAGTACCATTGTAGTCACAGATTGTTCCATCATAGGAGGAATTAGATAGGACATATGGAAGTGAAAAAGATTCCTTGAGGACACCTAGCAGCATAGATAGGAAATAGTTTAGTCTTTGTAAACAGTTATTTCTAAGATTATGTTATTTATGTCAGAGGTTTTATCAGTTTGACACATGCTCACGATCAAAAAAAAGAATAAAATGATTCACCAGAAACCATCTCAAAGCTCATTTCAAAATCCTGTGAATCTCTGTCATGACAGTTTAGTTGGAAACCGTTGACGTTTGTCCCAGCAACAACATTGTCAAAAATGACTGCCTGGTATACAGACGGTGTCCAGACAGGAGCCTCATCATTCTTGTCTAAGATGTCAACCACGACCTGTCAGCAATGAGAGAGGAAGAAACATCACATCCTCGTCATGTGACTATTTATATATAGAATCAGCAAGAAGCGTCTGGCTAGAGATCATTTAGAATTATTAAATAAAGAGTGTAGGATTTGGAATTTGAAGAAATGTTCCTGCAGATGTGGGTTCTGGCTGCCAATCAACTAGTCAGTAGCCTTATTATTCCTGGGTCAACTGTGACATTCAGGGTGGCCATTAGGGAGAGTTTGGGGCTTGTTGGAAGAACCAGTGGAAAGCTCATGAGTTACATAAATGGTAGGAAAAAGAAAGCTGGAGAATGATGCCTCTAAAAATTGCAATCCCTTGAATCTTTTAACTGAAGTCTCCTAGTGGCAAACATAGCCTAAAAGGAGGAGAAGCTTCCTTCTTCTCAACTTAGAGGCCTCCTCTGCACCATTCTCTCAGGTACAATATATTTTTTAGTAACAATATGATTACTTCAAAGCATGCTCTGACCTTAATTAGGGGCTGTCGTCAACCTTTTTCTTAATTAAAATACCAGGAGCTGAGAAACTGTGATTTACATGGGAAAAGATCAAAATATCAAGGATTTTAAAATGTCAGTGATCAAAGCCAGTCAGCCTAGAAAGGTTATCTGCCCACCTCTTAGATGAGCAATAACTTTCTCAGCAACATTCACAGAAGATGCTCTAGGGTGCTCCTATTTGCAAGCACTACCTTTTAAAAATGTTTTATGAAATGTTTTAACAACATAGCTAAATTCCTGGGGAACAATTCATTTTTAATGCTACTTCTGTAGGTTGAATAAAGCTGTGTGTTCTATTTAATATGATTTTAGGAAGACTGCTGTGTTATAATGCAAACAGCACAGAACTTGGAATCAGAACTCTTTGTAAAAACCTTGGGCCTTCCAATTGGCATATCTTTTGTTTGATACAAGGGAGTAAATGTCATTTTGCTCATCTGCAAAAGGGAGAGCTCCATTCCTCCACATCTAGGATTGTTGGGAGGATAAATTCATCCATTCATTGGATGTTTATTTAACACTATGTGCTAAGCTCTGTTCTAAACACAGAAGATACAGAGGTAAAGCATGTCCCTCTCTATCCCAATCGATATTCTAAAGGAGGAGGTAAAACAGTAAACAAAACTGTATAGCAGGCACTGTCATATGGAAATTGGTGCTCTGCAGTTAAAGAGATAAGGAATAAGCCCAGTCCACTGCTTTGTTACAACATTCTCATTAATGTCCTGTTTATTTGAGATTTTTCAAACAAATTCCTTTCAGCACCCATCATGATAATTTTATTTATACTCTTTATATCTTTTCAAAATGTTTCAAAATTGTCTTACATGCATTGATGTACATGATTCCCTAAGACAACAGACTACCAAACCAGATTATATCACCACAAACCAAAATGGTGTTGATTTTACATCTATAACAATTTCCTTCACTTGTTTATGTCTATTCAGTGATTATAGCATCTGTGGGCGGGGGCTGGGGGGGGGGAATGTTTTCAGTTCTAGAGAAAAGTATACTCCTAAGCATGAAATTGTTTATTTAATTGACTTCTTTAAAAAAAGGAGATAGTGAATAGTTGATGGAACTATTTTAATAGAAGAAAGTCATGAAAGAAAGGCTTTCTTTGAACCATCTATTTTTTTCCTCCTGCCCTATATTGCATACATGTCCTTAAGCGAGAATGTATCCTTGCTGCATGTCAGTGTTTGGTTACATGATTTTGATCTGCACAAATGATATTGTGCTAAAGATCTTTCCTGTTTCCTACTTTTCTCATTCAGTGCCATATTTTCTTGCTTTTTCTGTGTTGCTGCTTGTAGAATTAATTTACTATTTGTTTTTCTAGGGGGAAAGAGATCTGGTCTCTTTTTAACTGATTTGTTTTTGGTTGTACCAGATCTTTGTTGTTGCATACCAACTTTTCTCTAGTTGTGGCAAGCAGGGGCTACTCTTCATTGTTGTGCATGGGCTTCTCACTGAGGTGGCTTCTCTTGTGGCAGAGCACAGGCTCTAGGCACAACGGCTTCAGTATTTGCAGCTAGAGGGCTTAGCTGCTCTTAGGCATGTGGGCCAGAGATTGAACCCCTGAGCCCTGCATTGTGAGCAAGCTACTTTGAAGCAAAAATAGGATTAAAATAAGAATGTGAGTCATGTGGTTGGAAGACAAGCATTTCAGCCTGAGGCAAAGTCTGTGAAGTATAAACATTACAGGTGTGTTGAAGACAATGCAAGAAATTCACATGAGTGGATTGAAGTAAGAGGGAAAGAGCTAGAGGAGCTGAACACAAAGATCTGGGGTCCAGATCACACAGGGCACAGCAGATTTTGGAAGCAGTCTTGGAGCTTTTGCCAAGTGTGATGGGAAGCCATTGGAGAGCTTTGAGGAAGAGGGTAAATTGCCTTTTGAAAGAATCATTCTGGCTACTTTGTGAAGAGTACACTGTAAAGAGCACAAGTGGATCTGGAGATTTCAGTTAGGAGGCTCTGCCCTAGACCAGGAAAGGGACAATGGTGGCGCAACCATACAGCATTCAGGATATGTTTTGAAAGTAGATCATTTTGAAAGTAAAATGCTGAGCAGTACTTTAATGTGTTCTCTCACTAATTTTTTTAAGGCTATTTGTCAGAATAGGTGCACTCTGTAACTTTCTGTTTAAAAGGATGATGGTGAGTCTTAATACACTTTGACTCTGAGAAAGGCAGGTAGAAAATCGTAGAGTAAAATCTCAAAAAACTAAATTTTTTTCACCAAACCCATGTATTTAACAATTGTGTTTTATTGTTTTCCATGGTTTAGTCACTAAGTCATGTCTAGTAGCATGCCAGGCTCCTCTGTCCATGGGACTCTTCAGGCAAGGAAACAGAAGTGGGTTGCTATTTCCTTCTCTAGGGGATCTTCCCAATTCAGGAATCAAACTCACATCTCCTGCATTGCATGCAGATTCTCTACTGCTTAGATGTCAGGGAAGTCCTCTGTCTTCCATAATCAAGTCAAAATAAAGTATCACAAGTTTCATGTGCATATTATTACTGCATTATTACATGTTGTCATTTATCCTCCAGGACAAAAGATGTGCGATTAGATATGATGGTAACTTGGCTTGTGGCAACACTGGCTCCCCTCTTGATGACCCTAATGGTGTATCTACGCAGTTTACCCTGGATCATCTAGGGACTGTGTCCCATCTTTTCTGGTCTTGTTGTCCTTCTCCTACCTGAAACAAGAAATATGCCTCTGTTTGACACAATCCAGGATGTGGAAAATAAGTGAGTACACCTTATTCCATCCCCTTGGAGGGACTGTGTGCTTTGAATCTTGTGGATGAAAAAGGCAACACACTGAGTGGGTCCCTCAGATCGCTGGGGAGGCTGAGCCTTGCCTAGGGTACTCCCATCTCGGCCCATCATTACCTTCACGAATGGCAAGGTCATTTATACCCACTGTGTGTTCCAGTTTAGACTGCAGAAATCCCCTCTACCCTGTTCTCATTGGTAGCTTTGGTACTGAAGTGACAACAATTAGCTCTATTGTAAGGGCAAATCCCACCTGCCCTCATGAGAGACACATATTCCTGATGGTATTTCATGATCCTCAGATCCATTAGAGCCTGGGATATAAATGGGAAAGAAATGAGATTTCTAGTGAAGGAATAATGTTAGGACACACAGAGTTAGAGTCTCTCTTTGAAAATATAATAAAGAGAAGGTAATGGCACCCCACTCCAGTACTCTTGCCTCGAAAATCCCATGGATGGAGGAGCCTGGCAGGCTACAGTCCACGGGTCACAAGAGTCTGACACAACTTAGCGACTCCACCACCACCATAGACAGTAAGGGTATTCATTATGTTAAATCTCCCACTTGCATAAAATGATGCATACAAAAATGCCAGGTAAAAAGTTCTCATCTATTTTGAATGGAGGTATAAAAAACAAAACTGTAGATGTGGAAAGCTCCAAACTTACTTTTATGTCTAATAAATTATGAATAGTACACAATGCATGTATTTTCAGATCTTTATGCCTGGATACGAAAGATTCATGTTTCAGCTGAAACATCTCTAAGTGCCTTCCCTGAGCACTCAATTTAAAACAGCCCAGCCAGTTATAACTCTCCATTTAACATCTTAACTTATTATATTGACAGAACTTACCACTCTCTAAAAATAAATTATATTTTAGATTAAAAAAAGAAAATATAACAAAGAAATCTATAATTCTTGTGTTTGCCTCTATAAGACTTGGCAACTTTGCTACCATAACTAATAGAAATATTGAGGGTAGGGAAAATAAGAAACCAGTAAAAGGTATTTTAAAATAAATATAATATTATAATTTAAAATAAATATATTAATAAAATAAATAAAATATTTTAAAAGGTATTTTAAAATAATAAAAAATGGTATCTTAGTTTTCTAGTGCTTTCATAATAAATAAAGCTCCCCAACTGAGTGAATTTAACAACAGAAATGTATTTGTGTCATAGTTCTAGAGGCTCAAGTTGTTGACAGGGCCATGCTTTCCTCTGTAGACTCTAGGGAAGGGTCTGTTCCAGGTCTCTCCTGGGGAAGAAAGCAACATAAGTTAGGAAAGCAGGGGAAAATGAAAATATGTAATAGGACTCTATTCTTGTGGGGAAAAGAAATGTCTAGGTATTAGTCAAAATATTAACAATAGTATCTATGTGTATTACTACTGCCAAGAGCTTTCATGAAGTAAATTTTTCTGTTTCTAACTTTTTATAATGAATGTTTAGTTCAAAATTAACCTGTATCTATGCTGTTTATAAGAGACCTGCTTCAGGTCTAGGGACATGTACAGACTAAAAATGAGGGGATGGGAAAAGGTATTCCACTGAAATGGAAATAAAAAGAAAGGTGGAATACTAATACTTATATCAAACAAAATACACTTTATTTATTTTTATTTTTAAATTAATTTATTTTATTTTTAATATAAACTTATTTATTTCAATTGGAGGCTAACTACTTTACAATATTGTATTGGTTTTGCCATACATTGGGGAACATGTGTACACCCGTGGCGGATTCATGTTGACGTATGGCAAAATAGACTTTAAAATAAAAACTGTTACAAGAGATAAGGAAGGGATCAATCCAAGAAGAAGATATAACAAGTAGTCACTCAGTCAACCTCATGGACTGTAGCCCACCAGGCTCCTCTGTCCATCGGATTATCCAGGCAAGAATACTGGAGACGGTTGCCATTTCCTACTCCAGGGGATCTTTCCAACCCAGGGATTGAACCCGAGTCTCTTGCATTGGCAGGCAGATTCTTTACCACTGAGCCACCTGGGAAGTCCTATGCACCTAACACATGAGTGCCTCTATTTATAAGGCAAATGCCACTATGATCAGAGAAGAAAAGGAAATAAAAGCAATCCAAATTGGAAAAGAAGTAAAATGGTCACTGTTTGCAGATGACATGATACTAGACATAGAAAATACTAAATATGTTATCAGAAAACTACTAGAGCTCATCAATAAATTCAGTAAAGTTGCAGGATAAAAATTAGTACACAGAAATCTCCTGCATTCCTATACACTAACAATGAAAAATCAGAAAAAGATTAAAGAAGCAATCTCATTTACCATCATATCAAAAAGAATGAAATATCTAGGAATAAACTTAACTAAGGAGGCAAAAGACCTGTACTCCAAAAACAGTAAGATACTGATGAAAGAAGTTGAAGATAACACAAACAGATGGAAAAACATTCCATATTCCTGGATTGGAAGAATCAGCATTGCCCAAATGACTATAATACCCAAGGCAATCTACAGATTCAGTGCAATCTCTATCAAATTATCAGTGGCATTTTTCACAGAACTAGAAGAAAAAAATTTTAATGTGATAGAAGCATAAAAGATCCTGTAACTCAGCAATGGCCACAGGACTGGAAAAGGTCAGTTTTCATTCCAATTCCAAAGAAAGGCGATGCCAAAGATTGCTCAAACTACCGCACAATTGCACTCATCTCACATGCTAATAATGTAATGCTCAAAATTCTGCAAGCCAGGCTTCAGCAATACGTGAACCGTGAACTCCCTGATGTTCAAGCTGGTTTTAGAATGGGCAGAGGAACCAGAGATCAAATTGCCAACATCTACTGGATCATCAAAAAAGCAAGAGAGTTCGAGAAAAACATCTATTTCTGCTGTATTGACTATGCCAAAGCCTTTGACCGTGTGGATCACAATAAACTGTGGAAAATTCTGAAAGAGATGGGAATACCAGACCACCTGACCTGCCTCTTGAGAAATCTGTATGCAGGTCAGAAAGCAACAGTTAGAACTGGAATGTTTCCACTGTTTCCTCATCTATTTCCCATGAAGTGATGGGACCGGATGCCATTATCTTCGTTTTCTGAATGTTGAGCTTTAAGCCAACTTTTCCACTCTCACAATAAACTTTGGAAAATTCTGAAAGAGATGGGAATACCAGACCACCTGACCTGCCTCTTGAGAAATCTGTATGCAGGTCAGAAAGCAACAGTTAGAACTGGACATGGAACAACAGACTGGTTCCAAATAGGAAAAGGAGTACGTCAAGGCTGTATATTGTCACCCTGCTTATTTAACTTCTATGCAGAGTACATCATGAGAAACACTGGGCTGGAAGAGACACAAGCTGCAATCAAGATTGCAGGGAGAAATATCAATAACCTCAGATATGCAGATGATACCACCCTTATGGCAGAAAGTGAAGAGGAGCTAAAGGGCCTCTTGATGAAAGTGAAAGTGGAGAGTGAAAAAGTTGGCTTAAAGCTCAACATTCAGAGAACGAAGATCATGGCATCTTCATGGGAAATAGATGAGGAAACAGTGGAAACATTGTCAGACAAGATAAGAATTATCATTAAATGCAGCTGGGATTTATTGACATTTCTTTAAGAACAAAAATTTTCAAGAACGTTTCAAATTCTGAAGTTCAAGAACGCTGGGTAGTCCAGCTCTGTAATTTCTATAATTCCCAGCAGGTGGCAGTATTGCTTTCTGTTATCATCCCAAAGAAGCTAGAAGAATCTGGAATTCAGAGCACAAGAAGATGGGTTAAACTTGGACAGAAATTTTCAGCTTAAGGAATTAAGATTTTTTTTTTCACTAACCAAAAAGAACCCGCATTTCTGTCCACCTGGGAAGCCCCAAATACAGAGGGTGTGCATGACCAAACTGAATTCTTGATTTGAATATGATTTGGCTCTACTGAACTCATCATTTCTCTGAACCTCTGCATTTATTTTATTTAAGAAACATTACCTATATTACTGATGAGACTACTAATAAGAAATAGAAGGGAATGGCAACCCACTTCAGTACTCTTTTCTAGAAAATTCCATGATGGGGGAGCCTGGTAGGCTACAGTCCAAGGGGTCGCCATGAGTCAGACATGATTGACCAACTTCACTTCATTTCTTCAAGAAATAGAAAAGGATCACAACTAGACAGACTGTGTGGGCATACTGCATGCTCTGTATGGTCTCCAAAAGTTCTAGAAATAAATGACATTGTCTGCTGCACTAAAAGATCTTGTGGGTTGGCAGAACCGAGGCACTAAATTTTAAGGAACTTTTCTGCTCGACTAAAAAAGCACTGAGTTCCCTTGAGCCACCATCTCGCCTCTGCATCATGATTGCCTAGTCCCCAGTCTGTAAAATCGAAGTTCATGCCTTGTGAAATTGTGGCTGATAACTGGCAAGGATTGCTCATTCAGCCCTTCCTTCGATAAACGTTAAGCCCCTAACAAGTTGGGGAGGGTTTGTTCCTAATATGCCTACCTTCTTTTGGTTCAAAAATCTGTTTTTCTTTTTCCCTCTTTGGCTTCTTTGGGTTATTTTATATCTTATGTTGACTTCCTTGGAGGTGAGATTACTGACTTCCATTTCAATATGTGTGTGTGTGTGTGCACACACCCACTAAGTCACTTTGTTTGTCTCTGACTCTTTGTGACCCCATGGACTGAAGCCCACCAGGTTCCTCTGTTCATGGCATTTTTTAGGCAAGAGTACTGGAGGGGGTTGCCATGCCCTCCTCCAGGGGATCTTCCCAACCCAGGGATCAAACCCACATCTCTTTACGTCTCTGCATTGCAGGCAGATTCTTTACCACTAGGGTAACCTGGGAAGGCCTCCGCCTCAATATGGTCCCTATTTTTCCTTAAGCTTCTCTTCTACTTTCTTCCCTGACCTTTCCCATCCTATACAGTATATTTATTTTGTTGTTGCCACAGTAAATAATTAAAGACAGATGTAATTTTTAATTATTTGAAGGGATGAGTTTAGGAAGCAGAAAATTTAAACCTCTGAGTATATTAGTTATCTACCACTGAGTGACACATCACCCCAAAATGTAGTGATTTACAACAAAGTAGTTATTAGCTAAAAATTTCTATGGGTCATGAACCTCGCTGTGACTTAGCTGGTCCCTCTCTTTGGGAGTTCTCACGGCTGCAGTAAACATGTTCATTCGTCTCAAGTCTCCACCAGGGGAGGGTCTGTTTCAGGCTCACCCTGTCGAGTTAGTAGTTTTCAGTCCATCACACATCATTGTATGAAGGCCTCAGCTCCTTGCTGACTGTTGGCTGGAGACACCCTCAGTTTCTTGCCCTGCAGGCCTCTCTAGAGGGCAGTTCATGCATTGGCAGTTGGTTTCCACTCAGAGCACAAGCAAGAAAGAGTGAGCAAGATGGAAGACACAGTCTCTTATAAGCTCATCTCAGAAGTGATATACCCACCACTTTTTTGTTTTAGTTCTTTTCTTTTAAAAAATGTTTATTTTTATATATTTATTTATTTGACCATTCTGGGTCTTACTTGTGGCATGTGGGATCTTCTATCTTCTCTTTGGCATTTTTAAGCAGAAGCATTATATTACTTTTATTTCACATATGTCCACAGATGTTTGTGGACCAATGCCTGGTGGCTCAGACTGTAAAGAATCTGCCTGCAATTCGGGACACCTGGGTTCGATCCCTGGGTTGGGAAGATCCCCTGGAGAAGGGCGTGGCAACACACTCCAGTGTTCTGGCCTGGAGAATTCCATGGACAGAGCCTGACAGGCTACAGTCCATGGGGCCACAAAGAGTCAGACACAACTGAGTGGCTTTCACTTTTTCAAAGATGTTTGTACAACATACAGTGACCACTTCTGATGCTTATAGCACTTTTTCCCCCAGTGGCACAAAGAAAAAGGTTAGTGACACGCATGTATCACCACTGCAACACATGTAACACACGTTACACGTGTTACCCATGTAACACTGTAGCTCTGGGTGGAGCCCTACAGACGGAGGGTTGTGTTGCCTGCTAAGTCACTGCAGGAGGGTGATGGAGAGGCTATGGGAACTGTCGTGGGCAGAAGCCCCCAGTCACCACAATCAGATGACCTATTTGGAAAAAACCTGACTACGGAGGACCCAGAGCTGTTCGGTTTTTTTTCCCACTGTAAGCTATTACAGTGGAATAAAACTTTATCGTGAAGTCGCTCAGTCGTGTCTGACTCTTTGCGACCCCATGGACTGTAGCCCACCAGGCTCCTCCATCCATGGGATTCTCCAGGCAAGAATGCTGGAGTGGGTTGCCATTTCCTTCCCCAGGGGATCTTCCCAACCCAGGGATCAAACCCACGTCTCCTGCACTGCAGGCAGACGCTTTAACCTCTGAGCCACCAGGGAAGCCCCAAATCTTAGGCCAGTGTTTTACTTGCATGGCTCTTAAATACAAATTTGTGTTGCAGCCTGTGAGAACTAGTTCCACAGTCAGGGACTGAACCCAGGCCCCCTGCATGGGAAGCTCAGAGTCTTAGCCACTGGATCACCTGGGATGTCCCTACCCCTCACTTTTGCTGTAGGCTCTGTGTCGAAAGCAGGCCACTGGATCTGGTTCAGTCAAGGGGAGAGGACTGCACAAGGCTGTAAGGATCCGAAGGTAAGGTTCACCGAGGCCATTTTAGAATTCATGCTACATAATGACTAAGAAAAAAGGAGATTAGGATGGGGATGTTTAAGAAATTGTTTAAGAGAGAAATTTGTTCATTTCTGGGCTTCCCTGGTAGTTCAGCTGGTAAAGAATCTGCCTGCAATGCAGGAGACCCTGGTTTGATTCCTAGGTCCAGAAGATCCCCTGGAGAAGGGATAGGCTACTCACTCCAATACTCTTTTGCTTCCCTGGTGGCTCAGATAGTCAAGAATCCACCTGCAATGTGGGAGACCTGGGCTCAATCCTTGAGTCAGGAAGATCCCCTGGAGGAGGGCATGGCAACCCACTCCAGTATTCTTGCCTGGATAATCCCCATGGACAGAGAAGCCTGGCAGATCACAGTCCATGGGATATCTGAAGGTAAAGTTCTCTGGGGCCATCTTAGAATTCTGCCTGGCACTTAGCACATGCTATATGATGACTAAGAATAAAGGAAATTAGGGGAAACCCTGGCCTCGGCGGCCTGGGTGAGGTGGCGGGCAGGAACGGAGGGGTTGCGGGCAAGGCTGACCCAGTGGAGCAAGCAGAGCGGATAGCCAGAGCATGATTACTCCTGCAGATCTCTGGTGCATAAGCGGCAAAAGAAATGACATGAACCACCCATTATCCAGACTTTAAAGACACAGTGAGAAGGAAGGTCAGGAGGCACACGGCCTGGCCAAGTATTTTCAGAGAGGAACTCTGCTCTCCCAGTTCAGCAATCACCACGTGGTCACGTCCCTGCTCACCTTCTTCAGTTACTCCATTGCTCCATGCATCGAGAGAAACATTTAGCAAGGTCAACGTCAGTATCTCTAAGCAGTGGACCCCAAGTCTGCTGAACTGCCTGTGGAGATCTGGAACAGCAACCGTGTGTTTCCCAGTGCAGAGGAAAGCACTGGGAACGCTGGACACCATTTTCCTCTTCTCCTGTGCTGTGGGCCTTCTCATCAGTGGTATCTCCCCGATCGGCTGAATTTGTGATGGGTTCTATCTTGTGGCATGTGCTTTTCGGCATTAGTGGTGTTCCTCTTTGGCACTCTCACAGAACGGCTGCATTTCTACAACAAGGGGCTGTGCTGCAGCCTGGGGATCGTTGAACGGCCTGCTGCCATCCACTGGACGGCCCTGCATGGTTTTTGTTACCGGCAACTGGTTTGGGAAAGCTGGAGTTGTTTTGGTCTCTGGAGTGCAGGTGCTTCAGTGGGCAGTACTTTGGGAGCATGTCCAGCTCCTTCTGTTTGCGGTATGGTTATGAGTGCGTCTTCCTGGTGACACTGGCTGTGCAGTTTGCCTGTGGGACCATCATGTTCTTTGGACTCCTGGTGTCACCGGAAGAAATCGGTTTCCCAGGTGTCGAGAAAGAAGAAAATTTTGAAGAAGACTCACACAGGCCATGAATTAATGGTGCTGAAAATGAAGAAGAAGCTGAGCCTAATTATTCAATCCAAGAAGGCAATATTGTAACCCAAGTCAAGGCAATAAGCTTCTACCAGGCTTGTTGCCTTCCCGAAGTTATAGCATATTCACCAGCCTATGGGCGCTTGAAAGTAAAAGTTGCTCAGTCATATCCAACTCTTTGGGACCCCATGGACTAATTCTGTAGACCAGAATACTAGAGTGGGTAGCTGTTCCCCTCTCCAGGGAATCCTCCCAACCCAGGGATTGAACCCAGGTCTCCCACATTGCTGGCAGATTCTTTACCAGCTGAGCCACCAGGGAAGCCTAAGAATATTGGAGGGGTAGCCTATCCCTTCTCCAGGGGATCTTCCTAACTCAGGAATCAAACCAGGATTTTCTGCATTGCAGATAGATCCAAATGATAAGTCCTTAAATCCACTTGTAACAGGATTTTTTATTGGTGGACCTTCTAATATGATTCAGTTCAGTTCAGTTCAGTTGCTCAGTTGTGTCTGACTCTTTGAGATCCCATGGACTGCAGCACTCCAGGCCTCCCTGTCCGTCACCAACTCCCGGAGTTTACCCAAACTCAAGTCCATTGAGTCAGAGTGATGCCATCTAACCATCTCATTCTCTGTTGTCCCCTTCTCCTCCTGCCCTCAATCTTTCCCAACATCAGGGTCTTTTCAAATGAGTCAGTTCTTTGCATCAGGTGGCCAAAGTTTTGGAGTTCCAGCTTCAACATCAGTCCTTCCAATGAACACCCAGGACTGATCTCCTTTGGGATAGACTGGTTGGATCTCCTTGAAGTCCAAGGGACTCTCAAGAGTTTTCTCCAACACCACAATTTAAAGCATCAGTTCTTCATTGCTCAGCCTTCTTCACAATCCAACTCTCACAGCCGTACATGACCACTGGAAAAACCATAGCCCTGACTAGGCAGACCTTTGTTGGCAAAGTAATGTCTCTGCTTTTGAATATGCTATCTAGGCTGCTCATAACTTTTCTTCCAAGGAGTAAGCGTCTTTTAATTTCATAGCTGCAATTACCATCTGCAGTGATTTTGGAGCCCCCCAAAATTAAGTCACCCACTGTTTCCCCATCTATTTGCCATGAAGTAATGGGACCAAGATTGCTGAGAGAAATATCAATGATCTCAGATATGCAGATGACACCACCCTTATGGCAGAAAGTGAAGCGGAACTAAAGAGCTTCTTGATGAAAGTAAAAGAAGAGAGTGAAAAAGTTGGCTTGAAGCTCAACATTCAGAAAACGAAGATCATGGCATCCAGTCCCATCACTTCATGGGAAACAGATGGAGAAACAGTGGAAACAGTGTCAGACTTTATTTTTTGGGAGGTCCAAAATCACTGCAGATGGTGATAGTAGCCATGAAATTAAAAGACGCTTACTCCTTGGAAGAAAAATTATGAGCAGCCTAGATAGCATATTCAAAAGGAGAGACATTACTTTGCCAACTAAGGTCCGTCTAGTCAAGGCTATGGTTTATCCAGTAGTCATGTGTGGGTGTGAGAGTTGGACTGTAAAGAAGGCTGAGCACTGAAGAATTGATGCTTTTGAACTGTGGTGTTGGAGAAGACTCTTGAAAGTCCCTTGAACTGCAAAGAGATCCAACCAGTCCATTCTGAAGGAGATCAACCCTGGGATTTCTTTGGAAGGAATGATGCTAAAGCTGAAACTCCAGTACTTTGGCCACCTCATGCGAAGAGTTGGCTCACTGGAAAAGCCTCTGATGCTGGGAGGGATTGGGGGCAGGAGGAGAATGGAACGACAGAGGATGAGATGGCTGGATGGCATCACTGACTCAATGGACATGAGTTTGAGTGAACTCTGGGAGTTGGTGATAGACAGGGAGGCCTGGCGTGCTGCAATTCATGGGGTCGCAAAGAGTCAGACAGGACTGAGCGACTGAACTGAACAGAATGGGACCAGATGCCATGATTTTAGTTTTCTGAATGTTGAACTTTAAGCCAACTTTTTTACTCTCTTCTTTCACTTTCATCAAGAGACTCTTTAGTTCTTCTTTGCTTTCTGCCATAAGGGTGATGTCATCTGCATATATGAGGTTATTGATATTTCTCTCGGCAATCTTGATTCCAGCTTGTGCTTCCTCCTACCCAGCATTTCTCGTGATGTAACTGCAATTCATGGGGTCGCAAAGAGTCAGACAGGACTGAGCGACTGAACTGAACAGAATGGGACCAGATGCCATGATTTTAGTTTTCTGAATGTTGAACTTTAAGCCAACTTTTTTACTCTCTTCTTTCACTTTCATCAAGAGACTCTTTAGTTCTTCTTTGCTTTCTGCCATAAGGGTGATGTCATCTGCATATATGAGGTTATTGATATTTCTCTCGGCAATCTTGATTCCAGCTTGTGCTTCCTCCTACCCAGCATTTCTCGTGATGTACTCTGCATATAAGTTAAATAAGCAGGGTGATAATATACAGCCTTGATGTACTCCTTTCCCAATTTGGAACCAGTCTGTTGTTCCATGTCCAGTGCTAACTGTTGCTTCTTGACCTGCATAAAGATTCCTCAGAAGGCAGGTCAGGTGATCTGATATTCCTATCTCTTTCAGAATTTTCCACAGTTTATTGTGATCCACACAGTCAAAGGCATTGGTGTAGTCAATAAAGCAGAAGTAGATGTTTTTCTGGAACTCTCTTTCTTTTTTGATGATCCAGCAGATGTTGGCAATTTGATATCTGGTTTCTCTGCTTTTTCTAAATCCAGCTTGAACATCTGAAAGTTCACGGTTCTCATACTGTTGAAGTCTGGCTTGGAGAATTTTGAGCATTACTTTACTAGCATGTGAGATGAGTGCAATTGTGTGGTAGTTTGAGCATTCTTTGGCATTGCCTTTCTTTGGCATTGGAATGAAAGCTGATGTTTTCCAGTCCTGTGGCCACTGCTGAGTTTTCCAAATTTGCTGGCATATTGAGTGCAGCATTTTCACAGCATCATCTTCTAGGATTTGAAAGAGCTCCACTGGAATTCCATCACCTCCACTAGCTTTGTTTGTAGTGATGCTTCCTAAGGCCTGCTTGACTTTGCATCTAATATTTTTAGCTTCACTATTTCTGTGAACCTTGGTTGTCAGGAGCTGAGCCAAGCGAGCAATGAGGCTTTGGCGACAGTCAGTGGGATGGTTGATGGAATTGGGAGCATTGGAGCTGCCATGGGCCAGTATTTAGTGTCTTTATCCAGGACAACCTATGGATGTGGGTATTCTACTTTTTCATTAGTATGACAATTTGCACAATTCTGTTTATTTCACCATTAATAGTGAGGGGAATATGCTATCTTATGCAAAGACAACAAGCTCGTGTTTTGAGTGAGTGACTGGTGCCCACAAAAAAAACAAGAATAACAGGAGACACATCAGGACTGTTATTTAATTCACCTTATTTTGGGTTTGTCTTAAGAACTCCAATGTAACCTCAGATTGCCAAGTCTCTTTCAGCAGGGTCAGCCCCCTGGAGATGCTGACCAGAGAGAAAGCTGGGTTGTTTATTCTACACTACAGGAATTATTGTTAATGATTTTTATTCATCTCCTTTGTTTCATGACTGTACTGAATGTAAGGCCTATGAATCTGCCAGCGACTCTGTTGGCCTGTGGAGGTTCATGTCTTTAACTATAAATGCTTTTTTAGACCTTGACCCTCGTTCTCCAGCCTGGAAAGCCGAGTGACCGTGAAGCAGCCGTGCCTGGTTGGTAGCAACGACACGCTCCAGGAATAGAAAGGATCGTTGCATTTTGCTTCGATCATGAGTTTACAGACAGCAGCTCATCTCTGAAGCATCAAATCCTGGCACAGTGCTCCAGCTGGGTCCAGCGTAAGCCTGTCTTGGACAGAGAATCTCAGTTAAGCTCTGGTGGGAAAAATCACACTATGTGCTGAGTGGCTCGGTTACTCTGTGTCTGCTCTGAAGTCCTTCAGCTCCAGAAACAGAAATATCTTCCAGTGATCATCAAATCTTCTCTGTCTTCATTCAGAATTACCTTCAATGCCTGGAGTCTTCTGTCTTCCTTTCAAGGACCATGAGATACCTCAGTTGTGGACATTCCAGTATGCAATTTATACTGAAAGTTCTCAACCCCAGGCTTGTTCTCTGGGAACTTGTTAGGATCCACTAGGAAGCCAGTAAGGTTAGCCTTATTTTCAGAGGCTCGATCTCTGTCATAACTGGGTTCCTTGCATGACCTCAGCAGAAGACTAAAATCAGAGAAAAAGGAAAGACCTTTTGGCCTTCTATGCATTAAGTGTGTGATGTTGAATCACAAATTACTAAGGCCTGAGAGGTATCTATTCTTTAGAAGTCTGTAGAACATATGTGTTAAAGGCTGTGAATTCTATACTAATTATCAATATTTTAAGGTCATCCTGTATATATATTTTAAATATGGAAGTGGGCAGGTGAAAAATGTGAAATTTTTATCGTTGCCTAGTTTACATGGAGTTAGGAAAAAATTTCCAACCTTTTGCCTTAATACGCACAAATATGTGTTTATAAACTTGTTAATGTTATTTAATCAAGCAGATTTCCAATCATTTAACTGCTCAATACTGACCAAAAGGAAAACTATGAAACACAGAAAGGGAAAATAAACAGACTTTTATAATAACAACAACAACAACAAAAAGAAAACGAGATTAGGATTCTAATGGGATGTTTGAGAAATTGTATTAAGAGAGAAACCTGTATATTTCTATTTTTGTGTCCATATGTTGTGTACAAGTTGGTGACTTTTAATAAGCTCTGCTCTCTTCTGAACTTGAAGCACCGTATCTCACTCTTGCTTTTCTCTTGGACTGTTCTCTGTGTTTGAAGCACAATTCCTCCTCCTCCTTACTCAGCAAACTCTCATCTGTGAGTTTCAAAATTCATCTTAGTCATCTCTTCTTCTGTGAAGTATTCCCTGAATTTCATCGTCAAGGAAAGCTAAGTGCTCTTTTGGTTCACTCCTATAGCATGGTGAACTCTGTTGGGACTGTCGTTTACAAGTGTCTGTCCATCAGGGCTGTTAGTGCAGTGATGATGACTTCTTCATCATTGTGTTCCCACTATAAGTGCTTGACCTGTAGCACGAGAGCGATCAATGTCAGAGTAAAGAAAGAAGAAAGGAAACACCTCATACTTTGGAAACGTATTGTTTCAGTTCAGCCTCTAATCAAAAGATTTCTTAAAAAGTACAAACTGGAAGTAAATGGAGAAGAGCAACATGATATTTATTGTTTAGTTGCTAAGTCATGTTCTATTCTTTTTCAACACCATGGATTAGGCTCCTCTGTCCATGAGATTTCTCAGGCAAGAATACTGGAGTGGGCTACCATTTCCTTCTCCAGGGGATCTTCCCGACCAGGGGATCAAACCCAGGTCTCCCGCATTGGAGGCAGGCGCTCTAACCTCTGAGCCACTAGGGAAGCCCAAGAATACTGGAGGGGGCTGCCATTTCCTTCTCCAAGGGGTCTTCCTGACCCAGGGATTGAAACCACTTCTCCAGCATTGGCAGGCAGATTCTTTACCAATGAGACATCAGGAAAACCAATTATTCAGTTGCAAGATTTATGTCAAATCATTGTTTTTCCTTGTAAATTCTCAGTCTACCTCTTATAAAGGTAGGATGGTCAGGTGATCAGTTATGGGACTTAGTTGGGCTCTTAACTTTCTTCACTGGGGGTAAACCTATCTTCTACCATTTAATTGATGATCAAGGCATAGGGATCTGCCTTTAGTAACACCAAATCTCTTCAAGTTATTAGATTTGATGTTAAGAATATCAACTTGAATTCTCTGTTAAGTCTTAAGAGTGGGTAAATAGTTCATTTCCGCACCCCCTCCCCAAGTGTTCTATTTTACTCTCCTTCCAAATAAGATCATATATATCTTACGAAATTTAACTGGACCATTTGACCTTCACAGAATAACTTTTACTGAATACATTTAAGTTACACGGAATAGTTATCTGAGATGACACTCACTATTATATTAATTGTATTAATAGATAATGTTGTGAAGGACATAATCTCCTGCAGTCTCCCTTATGTTGCTCCATAAAGAAATGCAAATCAGAACCACAATGAGGTACCATTTCACGCCAATATCCAAAAGTCTACAAGCAATAAATGTTGGAGAGGGTGTGGAGAAAAGGGAACTCTCTTACACTGTTGGTGGGAATGCAAACTAGTACAGCCACTATGGAGAACAGTGTGGAGATTCCTTAAAAAACTGGAAATAGAACTGCCTTATGCCCCAGCAATCCCACTGCTGGGCATACACACCACGGAAACCAGGATTGAAAGAGACACGTGTACTCCAATGTTCATCGCAGCACTGTTTATAATTGCCAGGACATGGAAACATAGATGTCCATCAGCAGATGAATGGATAAGAAAGCTGTGGTACATATACACAATGGAGTATTAATCAGCTGTTAAAAAGAATACATTTGAATCAGTTCTAATGAGGTGGATGAAACGGGAGCCTATTATACAGAGTGAAGTAAGCCAGAAAGAAAAACACCTTACAACATACTAACACATATATATGGAATTTAGAAAGATGGTAACAATAACCTCGTATGTGAGACAGCAAAAGAGACACAGATGTATAGAACAGTCTTTTGGACTCTGTGGGAGAGGGAGAGGGTGGGATGATTTGGGAGAATGGCATTGAAACATGTATAATATCATATAAGAAACGAACCACCAGTCCAGGTTTGATGTAGGATACAGGATGCTTGGGGCTGGTGCACTGGGATGACCCAGAGGGATGGTATGGGGAGGGAGGAGGGAGCAGAGTTCAGGATGGGGCACACATGTACACTCGTGGCGGATTCATGTTGATGTATGGCAAAACCAATACAATATTGTAAAGTAATTAGCCTCAAATTAAAATAAATGAATTTATATTAAAAAATAAATTTCTCTAAGTTGTTATTACTAGGAAATACATTTTCTCTTGGGCAGCTGATTTATTTTAAATTCATCTTCTCTGTGGATCCTGTAACCAATAATGTTTTTCCTCCTTTTCAGCTACCAGAAAGTTTAGAAACATACCTGCGGTTCGACTTTCAAAACTGCATAATTTATGAGTTGGATTTTTTTTATGTACTAACCTTTCAGTTAGCTTTGTTTTATTTTCCTATCCTTATTTCCCCTTCACTCAGATTTGCACATCTATTTAGCTTTTTCCCATTTGTGTATTTTTGTAAGTTTTTGCAAATTCTTTTTATAGTAACAAGACAGGGCTAAACTAAATAAAAATACAGTTACCTTATTGGATATCATGGCCAATCCTAGAGCATGTGCACTTCAAAAGAAAGTGTATTCTGGGGATTTTTAAATGTAATGTCTGGAAAATATTTAGGTCTAACTGTTCTGTTGTATCATTTAGGATCTCTGTTGCCTTGCTGATTTTCTGTCTAGAAGATCCATCCATTGATGTGGGTGGGGTATAAAAGTCTCCTACTATTATTGTAGTCCCATCAATTGCTCCCTTTATGTCAATTATACAGAGTGAAGTAAGCCAGAAAGAAAAACACCTTACAACATACTAACACATATATATGGAATTTAGAAAGATGGTAACAATAACCTCGTATGTGAGACAGCAAAAGAGACACAGATGTATAGAACAGTCTTTTGGACTCTGTGGGAGAGGGAGAGGGTGGGATGATTTGGGAGAATGGCATTGAAACATGTATAATATCATATAAGAAACGAACCACCAGTCCAGGTTTGATGTAGGATACAGGATGCTTGGGGCTGGTGCACTGGGATGACCCAGAGGGATGGTATGGGGAGGGAGGAGGGAGCAGAGTTCAGGATGGGGCACACATGTACACTCGTGGCGGATTCATGTTGATGTATGGCAAAACCAATACAATATTGTAAAGTAATTAGCCTCAAATTAAAATAAATGAATTTATATTAAAAAATAAATTTCTCTAAGTTGTTATTACTAGGAAATACATTTTCTCTTGGGCAGCTGATTTATTTTAAATTCATCTTCTCTGTGGATCCTGTAACCAATAATGTTTTTCCTCCTTTTCAGCTACCAGAAAGTTTAGAAACATACCTGCGGTTCGACTTTCAAAACTGCATAATTTATGAGTTGGATTTTTTTTATGTACTAACCTTTCAGTTAGCTTTGTTTTATTTTCCTATCCTTATTTCCCCTTCACTCAGATTTGCACATCTATTTAGCTTTTTCCCATTTGTGTATTTTTGTAAGTTTTTGCAAATTCTTTTTATAGTAACAAGACAGGGCTAAACTAAATAAAAATACAGTTACCTTATTGGATATCATGGCCAATCCTAGAGCATGTGCACTTCAAAAGAAAGTGTATTCTGGGGATTTTTAAATGTAATGTCTGGAAAATATTTAGGTCTAACTGTTCTGTTGTATCATTTAGGATCTCTGTTGCCTTGCTGATTTTCTGTCTAGAAGATCCATCCATTGATGTGGGTGGGGTATAAAAGTCTCCTACTATTATTGTAGTCCCATCAATTGCTCCCTTTATGTCTGTTAATATTTGTTTTAGTATTCGGGTGCTCCTGTATTGGGTGCACATGTGTTGACAAGTATTTGATTTCCTGGCCTTTTGGCTAGGATCAAATGTAGTGTGGAGACTTCGCAAGTGGCACAGTGGTAAAGAACCTGCCTGTAGTGCAGGACATACAGGTTCGATCCCTGGGTTGGGAAGATCCCCTGGAGTAGGAAATGGCAACCCATTCCAGTATTCTTGCCTAGAAAATTCCATGGACAGAGGAGCCTGGTGGGCCACAGTCCATGGGGTCACAAATAGTCGGACACCACTGAGAAAACTGGGTACACACACGCGCTTCCTGTGCCTGGATATCTGTTTTCTTCTTTAGGTTTGGGAAGCTTTCAGCCATAATTTCTTCAAATATATTTTTGACCCACTTTTCCTTGTCTCTCTCTGGATTCCCTATTATGTGTAGATTGGCATGCTTTGTAGTATCCCATAGGTCTCTTACATTGCTTTTATTTTTTTACTTTCTGTCTACTGTTCTGATAGGGTTATTTCCATTGTTTTATCTTCTAGATCACTTATTTGCTCTTCGGCATTATTCAATCTGCTAATCATTGCCTTTAGCACATCTTGGCAAATGAGTTTTCTAAATTTTCCTGGCTCCTCTTTAAAGTTTCTAATTCCTTTTTATAGTAATCTTCACTTCTACTGACAGCCTATCTGAATTCCTTCAGTAATGAATTTTCACTATCTCCTTTTTGAACTTGGTGTCTATCAAACAGAAGCAGTCTGTTTTATTGTTTTTTCTTTTGGTGGGGGGGGGGGCGGTTCTCTTGATCTTTTAACTGGAAATAATTTCTCTGCTTCTTCATTTTACTTGTGTTTCTCTTAACTCTGGGAATTTAAAAGAAACAGTTGTCTCCTGTGGTCCTGAAAGGCTGTTTTTTATGTAGGAGTGCCCCTGTGTAGTCCGTGTGGGTTTAATGTTTTTGGTGCGAGCGCTGTTTCTAGTGTGGATGCCTGCTGCCTGCTTCCTCAGTGTGTCCTAGCTGTTATCCCCATGATGGATGGTGTTGTGATGACCAGAGTCTGCGCTGGATGTGGAGTGGGGGCTCCTCTTTGCTCTGTGGTTGTCACAGTCCTGTCACGGGCATGATCTGCTTCCTAGCTGATGGAGTAGAGGTTCCCAGATCCATTTCTGGGTTGTGGCATGAGGTAGGCAGAATTGGAGTGCTCTTGCATGTGAGAGTTGGACCATAAAGAAGGCTGAGCACTAAAGAATTGATGCTTTCTAACTGTGATGCTGGAAAAGACTTTTGAGAGTCCCTTGGACTGCAAGGAGATCAAACTAGTCAACCCTAAAGGAAATCAACCCTGAGTATTCGTTGGAAGGATGAATGCTGAAGTTCCAAAATGTGGGCCACCTGATGCAAGGAGCCAACTCATTGGAAAAGACCCTGATGCTGGGAAAGATTGAGGGCAGGAGGAGAAGGGGGCACCAAAAGATGGGATGGTTGGATGGCATCATCAACGCAATGGACGTGAGTTTGAGCAAGCTCTGGGAGATGGTGATGGACAGGGAAGCCTGGTGTGCTGCATCCATGGGATTGCAGAGTTGGACATGACTTAGGAGAGGAGCCACTGAATATTCAGAGCTGTTCACTGGGGAACACACTTTGTGGTGTCTCCTGTCACCCAGTGTGCAGGATCACAAGATGTACTGTTGGCACCACCCTTGGCCTTGCCTCAGCCAAGGGAATGTCAGCAGTCAGCCCTGGTGTCCCTCAAGCATTGTTTTCGCAAAAGCACCAGTGCAGATCCACAGAAATCACGTCCCAGGTCCACAGCTGTTGTGCACCTGGACCAGCCATGGGGCTATGGAGGCAGCCCAGCCTTGCCTCCATGTACACGCACCCAAAAGCCCTCGGATACCAAGACTGGATCCATCTCAGCCACAGCAGCGCCCATGTCTGCTCAGGTATCTCGCAGACCCTGAGCTTACAAAGCTAGCAGCAGTGGTGTACATCCCTAGCCACAGGGAGAGATTTCAACCCAGTTTCTTAAGAACTGGGGCCCCTGGGACTCAGCTGTGGTTTCAACCCTGCTTCTGCATGTGGATAACCCACCAATGCCTGTGCCCAGAGCTTGCCTAGGCAGCGGCTGGTGTTTACACTCTGAGAGTCCACTGAGGTGGTGCCCTGTTCGCTGAGAGTATCTGTGAGCGTGGAGAGAAAGAGGCTGCTATGGTGGGCCCCCTCCTTCCTTTATGCAGCACTTAACAATGGCGCTTATCTACTAGGGCAGGCTTAGGCTTTTTCCATAAACAATCCTAATTGTGACAATAACACGTTCCAGACCCTTGAAGCTGTTTCCATGCAGCTAACCCTGGCCCTCTCCTTCTCTTCTAAACCCCCATGCTTCGACACCCATTCCCTGCCTGTATAGCAGAGGTGTGTCTCAGGCTGGGGTGCACGGAGTGGTGACGAGACAGTGAGCAGTCACACCATTCTCTCCTCCCACAGCCGCTGGCAAGTACAAATCTATCTTCAACCTGTATGGATTTGTCTATTCTAGACATTTTATGTAAATGGCAAAGTACAGTCTGTGGCATCTGTATCTGCCTTTGTTTGTTGTTGTTTAGTTGTGACATCATGTCCGACTCTTTGCAACACTATCCATGGGATTCTCCAGGCAAAAATACTGGAGTGGGTTGCCATTCCCTTCTGCAGGGGATCTTCCTGGCCCAGGGATCGAACCTGCATCTCCTGAGTTGGCAGGTAGATACTCTACCACTGACCACCAGGGAAGCACTGCCTTCCTTGACTAAGTATAATCTTTGGGATATTCTCCTTTTCTATGGCAGAGTAATAGTCCATTCTGAGGATATGGCATGCTTTGTGCGTCCAGGTACCCAAGTGTTGACACTTGGGTTGTGTCCACTTTTGATCACTGTGAATATGCATGAAACAGTTCCTCGTGGGTGAAGGTTTCAATCCTTTGGGCACACCTCGGAGTAGAAGTTACCCTTTTCCTGTTGTGAGCAATTCTTATATTGGATGTCCCCTGTTTCAGCTGCTGTGGGTTTTTCCTTTCATCACTCAGTGCCATGAGCTGGGATGCCCTCCTGCTCAGCAGGTGTGCCCCTGGGGGACAGGGGGAGCCTGGACTTGACTCACAGTTTGGCTTCAAACACCAGGTTCTGGGCTGCAGCTCCCTGCCCTGAGTGGTGTGTACAGCCTCCCTGCTGCAGGGCTGTCACCAGTCTGAGATGAGCCTGTGAAGGCGCCCGGCACACAGAAGGGCCACTGTTAAGCCTGGAGCCTGGTGAGATCCAGCAGGACCTGCAGGCAGATGCATTTTGGTATCAATACGGGTATCCCCTCTGTCTTTAAGAGAATCTTCTACCTTTGACTTTTGCAAATGAAGGAGGAAGTATGAGCTTGTGTGAAGCTACCATCCATGGGAGGAGAGGAGAGAGAGGGCAGGTTCCAGTGGGCAGGGAAAGAAACAGGTCCTTATGCAATTTTTATTTAAGAAATCAGAACATCCCAATTCTATCCATTTCCTGCCCTAGCCCACCAGATGGGCAGCTGTTCCCCTCATCTCTCCAAGCTGCTTTTCCGTGTCTGGGGCCCATAGAATCTGCCAAGGGCTCACTGCTCTTGAAAGTGAATGAAGAACGTCTGGCTCTCCTTTGGGTGGATGGTGATGTCAGGGCCTCTGTGGGGTGGCAAGGGACAGTGGGCACCACCTGGGGGAGCAGAGGTGGTCTATCACTCCCCTTTGGAGCTGTCTGCTTCCTGCAGCCCCCTGAGAACACTCCTTCTGTCTGCATTTTTGTGGCTCCCTCTATGGTAATGGTCTTCAGTTGTCCCCTTCCTGACCGGATGTCACTGCCCATGGGCCTCTTTCATTTATAGCATCCCCTGACAGCTCAGGGGACAGCATCCTCCAGCATTTCATTGTCAGAGCAAATCCCCATGGACAGGATGAAAGTGAAAGCTGCTCAGTCCTGTCCGACTCTTTGTGACCCCTATAGTCTATGGAATTCTCCAGGCCAGAATACTGGAGTGGGCAGCCTTTCCCTTCTCCAGGGGATCTTCCCAACCCAGGGATCGAACCCAGGTCTCCCACATTGCAGGCGGATTCTTTACCAGCTGAGCCACTAGGGATGAACAGGATAGACAGGATGGGCAGCCCCATTTTACAGATGAGGGAACTGAGGCCGAGGAGGAGCTGGAGGAGCACACCCGGAGGGGGTAGGCACATGGAGCTGCTCCCAGCTGTGAGTCCCCTCCTCCAGGTGCTGCTCAGGTGGAGCCCTGCCTTGCTCCAAGATGGCGCCAGTCATGTTATCCACCCCCTCTCCCCATAATGCTCAGACTGTGAAGAGAGGGGAGGCAGGGGGTAGCTCCAACCGTGAGGAGGAAGGACTGTGCTGATTGGTAGGCTGGGGCTCTTCTGCAGGAGCTTTCCTGAGAGGGCGGAAGGAGGAAGGTGGAGGGAAAGGCGCTCTGCGCTGCCACCACGCCCCCTTCCGCATTTACGTCTGCTCCCGAGACTGGTGTCAGCTTGTGAGCAAGAGGTGACAAGGAGGAAGTAATGAAGCCAGTGCGCCGCTGAGGCCAGGCGGGAAGGTGAAGCTGGCAGTGTCCCTAATGACAGTGACTGGGAGTCAGTGAGGAAAGAGACCGCTCCCCACCCCTGTATTCACGGCTGAGAAAGGAGGGCATCAGGAAGACACCACAGGGAGGGCTCCGGGTTGGGTTGTTGGGATTCTCTCAGATTGCAAGTACCCCTGAAGCCAAAGCAACAGGAGAGAGATTTAGAGAAATTCTCCATGAGCAGGAGATGGGTGAAGAGCTCAGATCCCCCATGAAGAGGGCAGACTGGGGATAAAGGAAGAGTCTCCATACATCACGGGGAGGATGTGGGTGGGCTGGGGCGGCAGCAGCCTCACTTGTAGTGCGGGTCAGAGGGTGATCCACGGGTCGGGAGGGGAGAGAGGACACAGGCAGGAATCTGGGGGCACTGACATCCGTCAGGGTGTCAGGCGCCCTGTGTGCCTTATCCGCTGAGAGCATCAACATCCTTGTGGGGAAAGACCCTTACCTCTCCATTTACAGGTGAGGACATGGAGGCCCAGAGCCTGAGGTGGGGGCAGGGGGCGGGGAGCAGGATACCAGGCAGAAATGCCCAGACTCACACCCTGGACTGAGTGACTCTGATCACCTACTCGATAATCCATGTGAGAATCTTTTGTTTTCTAATCCCACAAATAACATCTGTGTTGTGTAAAAAGATTTACCACAAGAATAAAACAATAAACGCACAAAATACAGGCATGTGATAAGAATCGAAAAGTCTAGAAGAACATGAGTAGGAGGGGTTGGGGTGCCCTCATGCACCCCAGAGATCAAATCTTGTGGTTTTTTGCTTTTTTTGTTTTTCAAGACGACCATAAGGCATCTTTTAGCCAAGGTGGCATCTGAGTCAGGATGGTCACACTTGGGGTTTGACTTGGGGTCACACAAATGAGCATCTGCTTGTGCGTCCTGACTCAGTGATCCAGGAGCGGGACATGGGGTGGGGGTTCCTGACTCAGCCATCCGGGAGTTGGACGTGGGGTGGGGCAGGTTACCTCCAGATTCACCATCACAGGCTGAGACAGGACAGGTGCTGTCCCTTCTCATACAGGTGGTGGAGCCGCAGCAGGACTCAGCAGATGTCTAGAAAGTCTTGGCCTCATTCACTGTTGTGGTCCTCACTGGGCCTGTCCTCCAACCCGCCAGTTCTCTGGTATAGTTTTTCTGCCTCTGCCCCAGTGGACAGTGATGTGGTTTCTTGACTCTGAGGCCAACGCAAAAGTGATGTGTCATGTTACACAGATGCTTTATCCTGTCCCTCTAATTGAGGAAGCCTGTGTTAGAAAACAGTCTCTTGCTGGTCCCTGGTGAACAAAGGAGTAGGGCCTTCCTGCTGGACCCCACTGGACACATGGCATAGGGGTGTAACAACCTTACACTATGTTAGGGCCCTGAGAGTTTGAGTTCTTTGTTATTGCAGCAGAAGAGTTCATAGACTCTCCTTACCCCATTCCTAATGCTGTGGTTAAGGACAGGAGCAACAGAAACAGGCAAAGACGTCTGGGTCCAGAACATGACAATGATGATGGTGATGCTGATGGTGGAGATGGTGATGATGGTGATGCTGGTGATAATGAGAACCTTGGTGATGATGGCGGTGATGATAACATGGGGGTTGTAAGAGTCTGGGAGAGCAGGGGGCCCTCTAGCCATCTGCTGCTGCTCCCCTTGCTCGATCACTTACTTTTCTCTAGGAGGAGAGACTTGCTTGCTTAGCCCAGGCTCATCTCTCCTCATCTTTGGTACAGGTTGCCTCCAGGAGGTGGGTTTTCAGTGGACTTTGCCCCAACACAGGTAAGCATGGCTGCTGCTGCTGCAAGAGATGACCCCACCTCCTCTTCTGTGACACGTGGAGCGAGGTGCAAGAGGTCAGCGTGAAGAAGCCATGTGGCTACAGGATTAAGCCACAGCCTCCAACACCCACTTTATTAACCACAAAGGTGGTATTTGGCCTCTGCCTCTTCCTTTCCCTCTTGATCTTCATCCTACAGACCTCACACTGGATTGTACCAGCCCTTGGAGGGTCTCCAGGAACAAGGGTGTGGCCGAAGCATGGTCAGTCCCGCGTCTGAGATGCTCTGAGTGTAAAGGGACACATAAGGTGTACCAGGAGATTTGGCAATATGATGAGCTGCTTCCTGGCAGTTGTTTCCTCCACCAGGAGGTCCTCTCAGATGCCCTGCTGGGGGCTCCCCTCTGTGCACAGTCACTGTGGTCTAGATGGCGCCAGGCCCACCTTTCCCTGGCTTGCTGAGTGACCGGCCTCTCAGTGGGCCTCTGTCTCATTTGGCAGATAAGGAACCGGGTGACCTCACAGAGCCTGGATGACTCTGGGGAGAGCACCTTTACCTGGTGATGGGTTTGGGGACCTGGTTGACAACAAATAGGCAAGAGCGAGTCTGAACACTTGAACACCTGCCTCACCTTTCTGAAGATTCTGCAGGTGCTTTGTGTGGTTCGATGTCCAGCCTTGGATGCTGAGGATCTGCAGGTGGAGACTTGGAGGCAGCATCACAGCCTCTTGCTGCTGGAAGTCTGAGTGAACCCGGGTAGTCTCTGCAAGGCACATGGACAACAAGGAGAGAGTTTGGGCCAAGCTTCTCCTCCTGGCATTCAGAGCCCTCCACATTAAGTGAAGCTTTCCACACACATTTCATCCACTCTCATACCCTTGCAACCTGTGGCCCACACCGCAGGCAGCTTGAAGCATCTGCTGGTGCAAATGCCATCTCCTCACAATACCTTGGGCTACAGTGATTGACACTTTTGAACTGTGGTGTTGGAGAAGACTCTTAAGAGTCCCTTAGACAGCAAGAAGATCCAACCAATCCATCCTAAAGGAAATCAGTCCTGAATATTCATTGGAAGGACAGATGATGAAGCTGAAACTCCAATACTTTGGCCACCTGATGTGAAGAACTGACTCATTTAAAAAGACCCTGAGAAAGACTGAAGGCAGGAAGAAAGGGGACGGCAGAGAGAAAGATGGTTGGATGACATCACTGACTCAATGGACATGAGTTTGCATAAACTCCGGGAGTTGGTGATGGCCAGGGAGGCCTGCCATGCTGCAGTGCATGGGGTCACAAAGAGTCAGACACAGCTGAGTGGTTGAACTGAACTGAACTGACAGTGATTGGTCAGGCTTGGGTCATATGATTTGATCAGGCCAATCGTATTCTTTTCCTGGGATCTTGGCTCTTGAGACCTGAGTCTGAGTTTCAGTTCCTTTTGGGTGGGGAGACACACAGTCCTAGAGCTGCTCACAGCTACGTCTCAGATAGGAGGAGAAAGAAGGTCTGCAGACAGAGCAAAGCTCAGGTGACAGAAAGGAGAGAAGTGGCCTCATGAAGTGTCCAGTGCCCAAGATACAGTTACACCCCAGCCTTTCTCTGGAGTGCTTTGGCCTCTGAATAAAGTCTCCTTGTGGCTCAGTCGGATCTTCAGTTTCTCTCATGTGCCACCAGAGGAACCCAGGGTGGGACCCATGGATGGAGCTGACCACAGCCGTGGAACTTGCTCACCATGGCAACATCTGTTCTGCAAGAGGGGCTCCCAGGTGCTAGGAAGGAACCACTGACTGACCCAGGAGCAGATCCGACCCTGCTGGCCCATCACATCCCCTCTCCTGAGAATCTGCCCCTGGACCTGGAGGTGGCCGGGAAGGCAGCTCTTGGCAGTCCTGGGAGAGATGGATATGAACACCTGCTCCCGAGAGGCCCTGAGTTGCTGTGTCTTTCTCCTGCCCTGGCCTCTTCTCCAGCTCCTCCTTCTCTTCCACCAGCATCTCTGGGCCTGGCTGCCCCTTGGGATTCTTTCCTTCCAAACAAGAGAACATCAACTGATAGCCCTTGAAGTTGATCGCTGAGCTCCCCCTGGTTCAGGATCCCATCTCCACCAGACCCACAGGGCACCAGGCCCTCTCTTCGGCATCAATCCCTCTCCTGCTGAATCGGTTTCAGCCTGAGCTCATCTCACCCATATAGGTCAGCTCACCCCGTGGCAGGGATGACCGCTCCTCTGAGTGGAGGCCCTCTCACCGCTCAGCTCTCGAAGCAGCACTACAGGTCTGTGCTGCAGCGCCACCCCGCTCCTCTGGCCAAGGTCCCTGGTGAGACTCGAGGGTCCCAGCGGGAGCCAGAGCACTGAGTGGACAACCGAGGTGTCATTCAGCGTGACGTTGACAGACAGGGCCCACTGCTGTTTGATCAACAGCCGCCGATGGAGCATGACCTGCAGGGAAGAGTCATCTGACAGGCCCTGCTTGGCCCCTGGCTGGCCCGTGGTGACCAGAGGGGCCTCCTCCTACCTCCATCTGCCCGCTCCCTTGGCTGGAGATGCCGTGCGCCTGCTCAGACAGCAGCACCAGCCTGCTCTGTCTGTCCTGGATGAAGGCCATCTGAGTCATGGGGTAGTAATTCTGTGGGCAGAAATAGTGCCAGACGGGTGGTGATGGTCATGGGCCAAGTGGGCCACCTGATCGGGCATCTCCCTTGGCCCCCCACCAGCCTCCCTCACGGGCACAGCGGCAGCTCAGGGCGGCACTGGTAGCAGCAGGGAGGGGCTCTCACTTGTGAGATGGATGCCCTGGAATTCAAATCCAGCTCTACTGCTTCCTGACCTTATGAGCTGGGGGACTCAGGCTGCCCAAGCCTCAGTTTCAGTTCTGTTCAGTTGCTTAGTTGTGTCTGACTCTTTGCAACACCATGAACCGCAGCACACCAGGCCTCCTTGCCCATCACCTCAGTTTACCCACCTGTAAAAGGGGCTCCCAAACCATCCCTGAAAAACTGTCACAGGAAGGGAACAAAGGCTTGTGTTTCAGTCCAGTCTGAGATAAGCTAATGGTTGCCTGATAGTAAAGGGCTCAAGCCTGGGCTGGAAAGTGGTCACACAGTCCACACCCTTTGCTCTGTTGGAGCAAGATGTCCTGGGCTGAGGGCCTTGGACTCTCTGGATCCCAGGCCACTGGGAGTGAGAACCAGCCAACAGGGATGAGAGGGACCAGAAACTCAAGGAAGACAGAGCAGGGAGGGGCCACATTCCCCACTGGAGGGAGAAAGAACTAACATGGATTGAGGATCAGGAGGTGCCCAGCCTGGCACTGCTCCTGGATCATCCCAGCTGGTAGCACAGCGCTGGGGGAAGGTTACCCCCTTTCCCAGGAGAGAACCGAGGCCCAGGGAAGCCAAGGGACTTGCCCCAGGTCACGCTGCTGGGGGCAAACCATCTCAGAGCCGAACTGATTTCAGAAATCAGCCTGTGCTGTTTCCCAGGCAACCAGGCAGTGGCTCGACTAAGAGCAGCAGTGGAGGGTCACACCCGCTCAGGCCTGGACAGGCACCATCTGCTTCATCCTCAGAGCAGTCCCAGCGGGTCGGCCATCTGACAGAGAGGACACGCGGAGCCCACAGTGGACCTCAGGGACTTTCCTCATATGTGGGGGCACCAGAGCTCTGGCCCCAGGGCTGGACAAGCCTGGGTCTCAGCCCCTAGCGGCACACATGGGCGACAGAGGTTCTGGGAGGTGCTCTGGAGGCCTCTGCCGCTGGAGCTAAAGGGGTGTCTCCAGTCTTCTGGCAAAGCCATCAGGACTGTCTCTGTGGTGCCCTGTGACCACAGAGCGTACCCGGGCGATGTTGTTTTCATGGTGCTTGTAGGCTCTGCGTTGCATTTGGTACCCGTTGTTGTCGGAGTAGAGGACCCGCCCGGTGATGAGATTGGTGCTGGTCCTCAAAATGGCCTCGCGGTTCAGCTCCAAGGGGCCCACCCTGTACTCTTGCTCTATGCGATGACACAGCAGCTCCCCGTCAGCGCCCGGGGGCCCGCGGGCCAGCCGGGAGTAGATGATGTACGTGGGGTCACTGTCATTCACCCTCCTGGAGGAGGAGCAGAAGAGATACATCAAGCTGGGGGAGACTTCCGGACACCAGTCTCTCCTCCTTTCCTACCTTCATCTCCTCCTGTTTCCTCCCTCCCTCCTTCCTGCAGGGCCACGTGGGCAGAGGGGCTTCTTGGGCAATAAAACAGGAAGAGCCTCCCTTCCCTGAAGGCCCGGAGCCTCTGGCCAGGCCTGGGTGGCTTATTTCTCTTCTGTTAACGAAACACAAGAACTGCTTTGGTGTGTAACGTCATTGCCACCATGGGCTACTGTCCCACCTCTGGACTTAGATGCCACGAAGGTGACACAGCGCAGGCAAGCACAGCCAGGACTGCAGGGGCTGGACCAACTCATGTCTGCACCGAACTTTCTTTGAGATAGGACCGTGTGTGAGCACAGGCGCAGGAGCCGGGTGTCTGGAGCAGACGCATTTCCCCATTCAGCTGCCCACGAGTGCCCACCCGTGCTGGGCACAACCAGAGGGGCCAACCTCACCTGTAGAAGTATTGCCGGATCTCGGTCACGAGCTCCCCCTCGACGATCTCCATCCCCACAGTCTCCCATGCTGGCTTAGCAGCTTCATTGGACGTAAACACAAAGTTATCGGAAATGGGTCCCTGATCCTCATCACCATTCACTTCGTACTCCATGAACTGCTGGGTCACTTGTATGGTTTGATTATTCTGCCTGCAGTGGTGAGAAAGAGAAAAGAGCGTTATCCTCTTGCTGATGTTCCATCCCTCTGATGGGAACCAGGCTCACAAGCCTCTATACAGACACCAGCCTGGAACCAGGATTTGAACTGATTTCAGAAATCAGCCTGTGCTGTTTCCCAGGCAACCAGGCAGTGGCTCGACTAAGAGCAGCAGAGGAGGGTCACACCCGCTCAGGCCTGGACAGGCACCATCTGCTTCATCCTCAGAGCAGTCCCAGCGGGTCGGCCATCTGACAGAGAGGACACGCGGAGCCCACAGTGGACCTCAGGGACTTTCCTCATATGTGGGGGCACCAGAGCTCTGGCCCCAGGGCTGGACAAGCCTGGGTCTCAGCCCCTAGCGGCACACATGGGCGACAGAGGTTCTGGGAGGTGCTCTGGAGGCCTCTGCCGCTGGAGCTAAAGGGGTGTCTCCAGCCTCTTTTAGAGGCGGCCTCTCAGGCCTGCTCTGTGGCCACTGTTCCCACGGGGCACCACAGGATGAGCCCGCGTGATAGCGTTCGCCATGTACTGCTGGAAGTTGCTGCGCTGCATCTGGTACCGGTTGTTGGAGCAGAGGACCCGCCCCGGGATGAGATTGGTGCTGGTCCTCAAGATGGCCTCGCGGTTCAGCTCCAAGGGGCCCACCCTGTACTCCTGCTCTATGCGATGACACAGCAGCTCCCCGTCAGCGCCCGGGGGCCCGCGGGCCAGCCGGGAGTAGATGGTGTACATGGGGTCCATGTCATTCACCCTCCTGGAGGAGGAGCAGAAGAGATACGTCAAGCTGGGGAAGACTTCCGGACGCCTGTCCCTGCTTCTTTCCTTCCTCTCTTCCTGTTTCCCTCCCTGCCTCCTTCCTGCCAGGCAGGGCAGGCAGAGGGGCTTTTTGGGCAAAAGAACAGGAGGAGCCCACTTCACCAGAGGCACTGAGCAGGTGGCTGGTTCTGAGTGGCTGATTTCTCTGCATTAATGAAAACACAGGAATGGCTCTCATGTGTATATCATTACTGGTTGTCCAGGTGGCTCAGTGGTAAAGTCCTCCACCTGCCCGTGACCCCCTACTGTGTGCTGTGCACAAGCAGAGGGCCGACCTCACCTGTAGAAGCGTTGCCAGATCTCGGTCAAGAGCTGCCCCTCCAGGATCTCCATTTCCACAGCCGCCCACGCTGGCTTCGCTGTACCATTAGGAGCAAACACGTAGTTATCGGAAATGGATACCTGACCCTCGTCACTGTTATCGTGGTAGTCCATGAACTCCTGGGTCACCTGGATGGTTCGGTTACTCCGCAGAGGTGGAAAAGAGAAAAGAGTATGATTGTTGTGGATAGTTTCTTCCAGGAATTCTCCTTGTGATGGGATCCAGGCTCAGAAGGCCTCTATTTAATATTAAGACACCAACGTGGAGCCAGGAGTGGACAAAAATAACTTCCTCAGAGCCTATGTGACTGTCATGAAGACCCTCAATGAAGCTCATGCACTCAGCTTGGACAAAAGCTCCGTGGACTCACCAAGAGCCCAGGAGGTACAGATTTTTGTCCTATCCAGGAAAGAATCCCACAGGAGGAGGGGAGAGACGCCACAAAACACACACCCGAGAGCACAAGCAGAGAGTGGAACATGGTTTCAGAGGCTCTACTCCCACTGCTTTGTTGAGTTAAATATTCATTCATCTATCTCTGCTTTATTGACTATGCCAAAGCCTTTGACTGTGGGGATCACAATAAGCTGTGGAAAATTCTGAAAGAGATGGGGAATACCAGACCACTTGATCCTCTATTTAATATTAAGACACCAACGTGGAGCCAGGAGTGGACAAAAATAACTTCCTCAGAGCCTATGTGACTGTCATGAAGACCCTCAATGAAGCTCATGCACTCAGCTTGGACAAAAGCTCCGTGGACTCACCAAGAGCCCAGGAGGTACAGATTTTTGTCCTATCCAGGAAAGAATCCCACAGGAGGAGGGGAGAGACGCCACAAAACACACACCCGAGAGCACAAGCAGAGGGTGGAACATGGTTTCAGAGGCTCTACTCCCACTGCTTTGTTGAGTTAAATATTCATTCATCTATCTCTGCTTTATTGACTATGCCAAAGCCTTTGACTGTGGGGATCACAATAAGCTGTGGAAAATTCTGAAAGAGATGGGGAATACCAGACCACTTGACTTGCCTCTTGAGAAACCTGTATGCAGGTCAGGAAGCAACAGTTAGAACTGGACACAGAACAACAGACTGGTTCCAAATAGGAAAAGGAGTACATCAAGGCTGTATATTATCACCCTTTACCTTATATGCAGAGTACATTATGTGAAATGCTGGGCTGGATGAAGCATAAGCTGGAATCAAGATTGCCGGGAGAAATATCAATAACCTCAGATATGCAGATGACACTACCCTTAATGCACAACTCTGTGGGCACACAAAATAGCATACACATGTACAGCGTGTGATGTGGTGACTTGTATGGTATGTGAAATATATCAACACGCTTGTCATATATGAAAGAACAAAGGCCTTCCTCCAGCAAATGCCCTGGGGTGGTCTGCGTACATGGTGGCTGCCCCTCTCAGGCCTCTGCACAGGCAGGTCCTTCTAAGGAACCACTGTCTGCTCGTCTGACCCACGGACTCCCTCCAGACTGCAAGGCCTCAGGCCTGGCTCTGGGTGTCTCGTCCCAGCCAAGCCTCCTCTGAGCTGCCCTCTCTCTATTCCAACAGGCTTCCCTCTTTGTGTGGCAGGTGCTGGTTGTACCCCTACTGGGAGGTGAGGGAGCCCAGTGAGAAACACACCTTCCCTCACCTGAGCCCAAAGCCCCAGAAGACACACAGAGGCCAGGCAAATGGACGGCAGGACACTCCTGGGAAGGGCTGGGCAGGGAGGTGGCTTGGGTGTGGGGCACCATGAGTGGGCAGAAAGGGATAGCGAGCTGGAGCCAGCCCTTCAGGGGTGTTCCAGAAGGGGCATGGGGCCTGAGTGATGACGGAGCCCAACGCCGGCCTTTAGGCTTCACCTTTCCCTGCCTGACCAGGGAGGCTCACGTGTGCTGGGGTTGTGCCCCACTTCTCCGGCTCCCCTACACCCTCTGCTGACCTCCCATGCTGGCTGCAGTCGGCCCTCCCTACCTGCCTCATGCTCTCCCAAGATGTCCCTGTGGACTGACTGAAGGACCGAACTTTCCATGAGCCCCATTGGGGGGCAGTCCTGGTCTGAGCTTCCAGAGCTGCTGACAACTGATGAGGCTGAGTTCCAGGTGATGCTCATCTTTCTCACGTCAACACCCCGTCTCCCTCCCCTGCAGTCTGCCCCCTTTCCTCTCTTTCCTTCACCTCACTTTCTAGCCGGTGCTCCTCCAAAGCTACCTGTTCTCCTGAGTCTTCTTCCTGTGAGGAGGTCACAGGAGGAAACGGAAGTGGGTGTGTTGTAAGAGGCAGCAGAGGAGCAATGAAAACTCCCTGGGATGGGAACTGAGGATGGACAAGGGTGGCTCCAGACTCTGGGAGCCAACTTTCCCGATAAGTGGCTACATGAGTGGATGGATAGATAGATGGAAGGATCGATGGAGATGTAGAGGGGATGGTAAAAGGATGAATGTGTGGTGAGTGGATGGATGGATGGGAGGATTGGTGGACGGATGGATTTTTTGTGTCTCTCAATTTTAAAAAAGTTTACAATGGCTACGCTTTTTACATGGTGAACTTTTCAGCGTCACCCCCCCACCCCCACCCCCTGCCCCACCACTTCTTTCCCTATGGAACAACATCTTTGGAATGAACAAGTTCACAAAAGGTTTTCTTGACCTGGCCCAGTCTCATACACTTCTCCAGCGCCACTGTTCAAAAGCATCAATTCTTCAGCACTCAGCCTTCTTTACAGTCCAACTCTTACATCCATACATCATTACTAGAAAAAACATAGCTTTGACTCTACAAACCTTTCTTGGCCAAATGATGTCTCTGCTTTTTAATATGCTGTCTAGGTTTGTCAGAGATCAAACCAGTCAATCTTAAAGGAAATTAGCCCTGAATATTCACTGGATGTTGAAGTTGAAGCTCCAATACTTCAGCCACCTGATGCGAAGAGCTGACTCATTAGAAAAGACCCTGATGCTGGGAAAGATTCAAGGCAGGAAGAGAAGGGGATGGCAGAGGAAGAGATGGTTGAATGGCATCATTGACTCAACGGACATGAATTTGAGCAAACTCTGGAAGAGAGTGAAGGGTCCATGGGGTCATAAAGAGCTGGACATGACTAAGCAATTGAACAACAACAACAAGACTCACACACCTAGAAATAGAGCTGGTTACACAGCAAGAGGCTTCACCACCATCATATCCTTGGCATACAACTGAGGAAATGGAGACCCAGGTGAGGCATTATCTGCCCAGGTCCTAGGACCCTCCTGGTCTCAGAGGCAGCAATGGCTGCACCTCACCTCTCCCAGATGCTGTGCATCAGGTTGGTGTCTGTGTCCAGGAACACGGTGTAGCAGTCATTCTCCACATGCGTCTGCCCACTTGCCTACGACTTGTCCTGGGTCTGCGGCCAAATGGGTTGGTGCTGTCCACGGAGGCCCCAGTCTCCTGAGTGTCCTTCTGGGCCCTCCTCATGGGCCTGATGACATAATACCGGTAGCAGAGTCCTGGGATCATGGTCAGCACAAGCAGGTCATAGGCAGATGGCATCTCCTTTGAGTTCTGAACCTGTGAGACCAGAGGGACAGGATCATATGATGGATGTCACAGTGGGGGAGACATCTCAGTCTCCTTAGCAACCCTGGGCTTACACACCTCCTGGATGGAGTGCTCGCACCCCACAGGGGCCGCAGGGTCATCCATCATTGGGCTGAGCTGGGCTCCCCTCCTGCATCCTCTCTGCTCAACAGGGTCCTAGCCCAGCCCCTTCTCCTTCCTCCTTCCCTTCTCCTTTGGGGCTGAAAAACCAGCATCCCTCCTTCCCAACTCTCCCTGCTGTTTCCTGCCTCTGAACTTTTGCTCACACTGTTCCCTCGACCTGGAGGGCCTCCTCTTTGGAGGCAGCTCTCTTGTCTCTTCATCCTCCAATTTCCCAGAGGAGGGAATTTCCTCATCTCCAAGTTATCTGATTTAGGGATGGGATGAGGACTCTGGATCCATGTATGGAGCCCCCTCACTCTCCAGAGAACTGGTCCCATCTCTGGGCTGTTGAGGGTTTTGTGGAGGGGGGCAATTAACAAGCTCATGTTGCATCTCACCACTTCCAGCCTGGTTGTTCTCTGAACTAAAGCAGACACAATGTCCCCACGCATACCCCTCAAATTGTCCTGAAGGCTTACCTCCACTACAGTTATCATCTGTCACATTCTCTACTTTCTAATTTTGTTGCCTACTTAGATCCCCCTGCTAGAATACTAGCCCCCTGAGGGCAGGGACTTTTGTCTGCTTGCTTATTAAACTTTCTCCAGCACCTAGCATAACCTTGACATGCAGTAGGCATTCAATAATATTAAATACATTTATTCTTAGTGAGTATTGCCTTTGGGTGGGGAGAAGGGATGTTGTGTGTTGGGTCTTTTCAAACCATATCCTTCCCTCCTCCATTAGTGTGAGAGGATCTTCCTCCTGTGTCTCAGCTAAGTGCTGGTTCCTGGTCATCACTCCATATCTTAACTGCCCATTTCTGTGTCTGCTTCCTGAACCCCAAGTGACTCCAATGTCCAGTTCTCAGCTTGAGGCCACATCCCAGATAGGCATTTGGAAGTATTTACTGAATGGCCAAGTGATGGCAGTACCTCTATTGTTTTCACAAGGAAGGACTGGCTGGGGATACGTAGGGCACCCTCTGAAATCACTTTCAGGTCCTGGTTGTGGACAGAGATGAGGAGGGACCACACACTTACGCTGGATGTGGGTGTTGTAGAAAGAGGCAGCTTGGGCCCAGCCCCTAACATGGCACATCCATAACGATCCACCTTTAAGATCCTTTATGCCTTTCCACGCAAGGTGGAAATTTACGAGCGTGTGTGCTAATTCATTTCAATTATGTCCATCTCTTTGCAACCGTATGGACTGTAGCCAGCCAGGCTCCACTGTCCATAGGGTTCTCCAGGCAAGAATACTGGAAGAGGTTGTTATGCCTTCCTCCAAGGGATCTTCCCAACCCAGGGATCGAACCCACGTCTTCTGAGGCTCCTGCATTGCAGGCAGATTCTTTACTGCTGAGGCACTGGGGAAGCCCAGAAATTTATATGGGAATATATATATTCCCAAAAGAAAGGCGGAGGTGAAGCTTCCCATGCAGCTTAGATCACCCTGAGACATTTCAAGGAGGTGACAGAAGGGACTTCTGGTCATGTCAGATGCCCAAAGCCCAAAGTCAGTCCCCTGGGTGGATCTCACTGACCCTAATTGACAAGTGCCTTATTATGGTGATAGCAGAGTTATTTCGTGATCACGTCAAAGTTTCCCATTTCTAGGGGTCCCTGCCTGGATCAGAGACAGCAACCACAAGTGTGGCTAAAGCAGGATTCCCACCCATACTTGTGCTGACATGTGGTTGCCTGTCTCATCTGTGAGGTTGACCTCAGGGAAGTCCACAGTCAGGGTGATGATGGTACTGACTGTCCAGGCCAGGGGATTGTAGACTACGGCAAAATGCCCCCAGGCTCTGGGCCTGCACACAGACAAGAGGTTTTACTGCTGAGACCTGACATACTCCACACATCTGGATGCCCTTTGGAACAAGGGAAACAGGCCGGTGAGCCCGGCCCTGCAGATCCTAGGTGAGTGGGACAGGCTGAAACTTGGGATCAGACATGCAGCCCCCTCTACACTGTTCATATATCGTCCTGATTCCCAAGCACAGGGGTGGGGGGAGCAGCCCTCCAGAAGCTGAGCCCTCCTCACGCATCTCTCCCTGTCAGCCCACTTTCCTGGTGAGGACGGTAAGGCCATGAGAGGTAGCATCACCTTCACAAGATGACCCATCTCCCAAGGCCTGGCTCCAAAGCACTTGGCAAAGGAGGGGTGGAGAATTCTCTGGAGCTTGGAGGGTCAAGTTCAATCACCTAGTTCAGTGCTGGAGGCCCCTGCGATACTGACCTGGATACCCCATCCACTCCATACACCATGCCTCCCCCTCCACCATCTGTCCTTTCCAATGACTCCCTGGTCCCTGAACACCCACACTTTCCAGCCCCTGGCCTCTGCCCGGGCAGCTCCTATGGCAGGATGCCTTTCTGGGGTCCCCACCTACCCCTTGCCCAGGGAACTGCCCTCCTGAGCTCATGGCAATGGAAGGTCCACCAGCATTGAATCGGACTCCAGTTCTAGCTCTCTTTCTGAGACTGTCTTCCCCTCCCAATCCCAGTCTCTGTGGGCAGGGGCCCATCTGCTGCATCCTTGGTCCCCAGGACATTTCCCAGGTGTGAAGGTTGGATGGGATTGTACACAGACACAGAGGGGAGGGCGGAGCAGGTTAGGTGAACAGTGAGGTCAGAGGGGGAAGGGCATGGTGACAGACAGCAGGCTGAGTGTGGACCCCTGCAGAAGGTGCAGCAGGCCTGGCACCTGCCCAGGGAGACCAACTTGTCTTTGCCCAGGATTCGCAGGGAGGAAGCCCGTCAGTTTCAGGCACATGGCCTGATCAGCCACTTTTCCTGTGTGAGACTGTCGTAGTCACACAGGCTGGTCAGATGGTGGGCCTGGCACGATGTGGCCCCAAGCTGAGCTCGGGAGGGACCATGTTAGCATTTACTCCTCCCTCTGGTTGTCACATCACCCCTTCTTTGTTCACAGAGAAGAAACAGAGGCTCAGAGAAGTGACTGCCCCTTGCCAACTTCCTGGTGAAAGTAAGAACCGCATCTGGGGTTGGGACTCGGCATTTGAAGCCCAGTGGAACAGGCGACTCCACAGACCTCGAGGTTCTCTTCTTAGAAAGGGATGGGGACCCTGCCAGGCCTCAGGATCCACCGCTGGGGGCATGCTTACCAGAGAGGGCCGGGGACCTGTCCTGGACGATAGAGGCTATCAGCTTGCATACCCCCTACATCCCGGTGCTCAGGTGCTCCACAAACATGTCTCTCACGTAGAGGGTGTGAGTCTCTGTGATGGCGTAATGGTGCTGGACCTGGGCACCCCCCAGAGCTGGAAGGAGTAGGGTCAGGACCTGCCCCTGCTCAGCACCTGCTCTCCAGGTGCCCACTGGGCACTGGCTCCCCTTCCTTTTCAGCAGATGCTAATGGAGAAGGTGGGAGTTCCTCCCACTTTACAGAAGAGGAAACTGAGGTCAGATAGACTGATGGACTTGCTCAACTTTTGTTTCCTTGATCTGAATCTCTGACCTGGGACAAAAAACAGACTTCTGGAAGCAACCCCCATCCACTACCACCCTTAGCTTCACCTCCCAGGCCTAGTCATCCCATAAGTGCTGCTAACCTGCTCAGACACGCTCCATACATGACCTTGAACTTGTCTGCACTGAGTAAGGGTGGGATTACCTCTTTTTCCCTGAAGTGAAACTGAGTCACCATGGGCTGAAGTGACATTTCTGGCCATTCCAGTGGAGGCATAAGTCAATCTGCTTCACCTCCCTCCACACAGTGACTAGTCCTGCCAGCCGTTAATTCCCTTTGGTTGACAATGAAAGTCATGGTCAGGGATGCCCATTTCTGGTTGGGTGAGGACACAAGTTACAGAACGTCTTAGATCTCAGTTTCCCGTCTGTACAGTGGGAGACAAGTGAGATGGAAATTAGTGAACAACTTCCTTTGTAGCAGCCACAAAGCCCACAGGGTTATGTGTTATGTATATTATTCCATTCAATTGGCTGCCTTCCTAGGCAGACATGTGGTTCTCATTGTCCAGGGAGTGAATTGGGCTCAGAGAGGGAAAGTCACTTGCCTAAGGCCACACAGCTCAACTGAGATTTGAACCTGGACAGGACTGTGGGGCACCAATACTGCTCCACTTTGCCCTTTACCCTCTGGGTGAATCTGGTTCTAAAGCTCAATGAAGCCACAGGTGGAAATCTGGGGACCTAGCCTTGATGCAGCTTCATCATGCACAGGTCCTGGGACCCAAGGTGACCTCAGTGTTCTCATCTGTCAAGTGGACCTGTAGTGACCGGGGACCGGGAGGATCTGGTGGCCTAGGGAGAGGGAAGCGCACATCCAGGAGGGTCCAATCCTGCTTCTGCCACTGAGAGGTGTGGCGTTACCTCGGAGACCGCCCAGCAGAGCCTCTGGAGCTGCTGCAGGGCCCACGCCCGGTCCAGGAACTGGTGTGGAGCCAACATGAAGCGTGTGAACATGGACTCCCCAGCGTAGAGCAGAGCGCTGGCTCGCCGTGCCAGCCCCTTGAGCCTACTTCGGGAGGCATAGAACCTGGTCCAGGAATGAAACAGAGCTAGGAGAAAAAGGCCGGTAGTGGGTGTGAGGTCCTGCCCATGGAGGCCCCTGAGCCCTAGTCTGGGAAGGGCTGAGGAAGATTCGGCCAGTGAAAGGTCAGCCTGGATAACCTGGGAAACAACCCAGGATAGGCACTGATCTCAGGGCTCCTACCCCAACTAGGCCAGCAAAAGCCCAAGACCCCTGAAAGTCCTGGGTAGATGGGAAGGTCTGGCTGGTCTGGGCCAGGCCTGGAGAGGCCTGGATCTGAGGTGACAGGAATGATGGGATGATGGAGCCATGAATCCCACTGTGAGCCTGCGGGGGCTAAGCCATTTCAGTCGTGTCCAACCCTATGCGGCCCTATGGACTGCAGCCCACCAGGCTCCTCTGTCCATGGGATTCTCCAGGCAGGGATATTGGAGTGGGTTGTCCTGCCTTCCTCAGTGTGAGCCTGGGACCCTGGGAAAGCCTGTGAGCAAAGGTCTTGGAGGACTTCAGGGGAGGAAGGAGTGGGATGAGGGCCAAGAGGACAAGACCCAGAGGGGAGGGGCCTGGAGTGCTGGCAGCCCCTGTGTGTGTCACTTCTAGGGTGAATAGGAGCCTGGACAGGCCTGCATATCGGGGGTGGGTCCCTCTGGCTGCCTGCAGGGAGGGGCAGGAGAGGCGGTGGCAGCCGAGAGAGCCCAGTAGACCCTGACTGAGAGGACAAGCTGCGGGTGGGAGGATGGAGGCTGAGTGCCTTGGGAACAGGCTGTCTCAGCAGGTGGCTCAGTGTTCCCTACTATTTCTGCTTCCAGCCTCCTCCCCAGGCTGGGGGTGGTTTGGTGGTTTAGTTGCTAAGTCATGTCTGACTCTTGCAACCACATGGAGCCTACCAAGCTCCTCTGTACCCATGGAATTCTCCAGGCAAGAATACTGGAATGGGTTGCCATTTCATTCTCCAAGAGATCTTCCTGACCCAGGAATCGAACCCAGGTCTCCTGCACTGCAGGCTCATTCTTTACTGTCGCCACCAGGGAAGCCCAGGACTACTGGAGTGGGTAGCCTATCCCTTCTCCAGGGGATCTGCCCAAGCCAGGAACTGAACCAGGGTCTCTTGCATCCCAAGTGTGTGTGTGTTCCAGTCACACATTACTATGTGTAAATTCTTTATCAGCTGAGCTACCAGGGAAGCCACATCAGAAGCCAGTCCTCTCCTAATCTGAGATTCCCGGGAAGTGTTCTGAGAGCTAAACAGCTTCCCCTTCTCACCACTCAGATGAGAGGCCAAAGCCCAAGAGGCACGACCAACCCAGGTCTGGGGGAATCAGGGCAGCGGCCAGCCCGGAACCAACCCTGCCAGTGGGGTCCCATCCTGCTGTCTCTTTGCAAGGGAAGGAAATGAGAAGAGAAGTATTTACAGTTCAACTGCCATGTAGGTGTCCCTGCAGTCCTCCTGGAACCCACTTCACTGATAACGAGGTGGGGGCTTAGAGAGGTGACGTCACTTACAGGAAGCAACTCAGCCCGCGGTGACGTCACTTACCGGAAGCAACTCAGCCCGCGAGGCGAGGAGCTGTGATCTAAACCCAGGTGAGCATCCGAGTCACCGTGTGGGGCCAGCCCTCCTGAGGCACTGTGCCTGCCGAATGGTGAGGGCAGGCAGGGGACAGGCCCGGGACAGACCTAGCTCCAGGGACCCTGGCCCCATGGTGAATATTCAGCTAGAGGATGCCCCTGTGAGCTTACCTAACCTGTCCTGTGTGCATAGCTTCACATCTCCTCTCTCCCTTCCGCAAGGACCTCTCCAGCTGAGTGACCCAGCACGGACCTGGGGCTGGGCAAAGCTGGCTGGAGGCAGAGCCTGGTTTCATGACCCTGGGATGTCCTGGCTCATGGGGACCTGGGTCTTTTCCTCTCTCACTCCGCAGACCTCGGCTTCTCCTTCTGGGCAAATGGGGAGCAAGGCAACAAGGATCCTTCAAGGGCTCTCATATTTTATGTAGTGAAGGTATTGGTTCAACAATTTGGACAGCCCCATTCTCCACTGATGCCCCGAGCAGGGCCTGAGCTGGGATGTGGAGGGTATTTCTGCCTCCCCAGCTCAGTGTGATGCTGTGTGTGGATAATTCCTGCCTGGCTTACAGACAGAGCAGCTAGGTCAGCAGGGGGGTGGGGGTGGGAGGGTCAGCAAGCGGTGTGAGTGTGGCTCGTCCTGGGAGGGGTGTTAATGGGCTTCCCAGGGGCCACCTAAGGCCCTGAACTGGCTTCCTCAGCAGGCACTGCCTGGATCATGTCTAGACCACAAGACAGAGTTGACGCCAGAAGCTACATCTACTGAGCACTTCTTTTGGACCACTTACTAGGCTAAAACCTCTTTTTGTTCCACTTTGTTTTGACACGTGATGGACTAAGCAAGATTACTGTTCCCCCTGTCTTACTGACACAGGACAGTGCAAAGTCATGTGTGTACCCAGGCAGAAGGCTCACCCCACAACCTTGAAATGACTTAGACTGTGCTATCTGCAGCCAGAACAGTCCTGGCCTCTGCGACACAGACTGGAGGGAGACAAGGTCCCCCAATAAAGACTAGGTGGTAATAGAAGAAAATTGGGGCCCAGGGGCAAGGAGGGGCCAAGTGATCTAGTCTTAAAGTCAGGAAAGGCTTCCTGGAGGAGGTGACGCTGCAAGACAATTAGGATTTGCAGGAAGAGAATGTGCAACAGGGCACTCCTTCAGGCAGCACTGTAGTTAAAGGCATAGAGGCAGGAATCTGCTGTGTGTGGACAATGGTGAGAGGCTCAGTGTGGTGGGAAGCAGGCTGTGTGTCTCTATGAGTCAGGTAGGTGGGGCAGGGACCATCTCGGCCCCAGTGCCTCTAGTAGGCTCCCAGCACAGGGCTGAACAGACACTGAGTTGGGGGAGTCTCATACCTACCTGGCACCAAATCACCACTCAGTTCCCAGAGTCACATACCTGAGGAAGAGGGCAGGAAGTCGTGGTGGTTTCGGACATGCCATGACATATGTTTAGAGTGTATGGCTTGGAAGTAGTCACTCACCGTGGCGTACTCCAAGAAGATACCCATCTTGGGTGTGAGGCTGTTGATGTAGTTCATTAGACGGTCCGTGTTGGCAAATTGCACTGAGGCATTGAAGAACTGCCTGTCGCATCCCTGTGGGCTAGAAGCAACATCCTGCACTTCTGGAAGCAGAGCCCAAACTAAACAGCGTGAGTTCCTCTTCAACTCTCTCCCATTCTCCTTGGTGGGCCACAAGTTCCCAAACCAGTTCCCAGGCCCTGTGCTCTAGATGTTTCTCTCTGCCCCTCTCTCTCCTTTTTTTTTTTTTCATATTTTATTTTATATATATTTTTTTACTTTACAATATTGTATTGGTTTTGCCATACATCAACATGAATCCACCACGGGTGTACACATGTTCCCAATCCTAAACCCCCCTCCCACCTCCCTCCCAGGTTTATTGTTGCATTATTTAAAACAATATATGGAGTCAGCCTATGTGTCCATCAATGGATGAACAGATAAAGAAAATGTTATATAAATATTTATAAATGTGTGTATATATATATAAATATATATATAGTTATTCACCAATAACATCATCAATAAAAAACAGGAAATCTTGCCATTTTGCAGCAACATGGATGGGACTTGAAGTCATTATGCTGAGTGAAGTAAATCAGACAGGGAAACATGAATGCCATATCATCTCACATGTGAACTTTTTTAAATGGAGGTAATATAAAAAATAAGCTTATGCCTGGAGAGAACAGTTGGTGGTTGCTTAAATGACTGATGGAGGTCAAAGGTACAAATTTCCTTCGACAAAACACATAAGTCTTGGGGATGCAGAGTACATCATGGTAACTATGGCTAATGATACTCTATCATGTATTTGAAAGTCGCTAAAAGAGTAGCTCTTAAAAGCTCACATCACAAGAAAAAAATTTGTAGCTCTCTGTGGTGACAGATATTAACTGGATCTATTGTGGTGATCATTTTGCAATATATTCATATATGGGGTCATTATGTTATATTCATGTGACTAATATAATGTCATATGCAATAAAGAAGGAGAGAGCTACAGTTCTGAAAAAAAGTACTCCCCCAATAGTCACAGTATTCTATGTTTTCCTTGTTGAAATTTGGCTTTGGGAAAAGTACATAAAACAGAATTATAGTGAGAATATATGTAAGAGGCAGGGCTCACAGGGGTGAAAGTCTTCCTTTGACTGAGATAAAATCATGTAGTGGATAAAGTTGTTCAGAGGCACTTCATATGTATCTCAAAAGTTGGACTCGATTGAATGTCAGCCACCTCTGAATGCATCTTTATTAAAATGTGCAATTCCTGGCTCACAGAAATCTTGCAGAGATTATCTGGCTCTCGTGGGTGTGTGTGTGCTCATTTGCTTGTCGTGTCCGACTCTTTTGCTGCCCCTTGGACCGCAGCCCGCCAGGATCCTCTGTTCATGGGATTTTTCAGGCAAGAATACAGGAGTGGATTGCCATTTCCTCCTCCAGGGGATCTTCCTGACCCAGGGATCGAACTCACATCTCCCAAGTCTCATGGCGTTGGGAGGCACATTCTTTACCACTGAGCCACCTGGGAAGACTCTAGTGGGCACAAGAAAGTAAGAACAAAGAAATTTCTCTTTAGGTTTTGACAGGTGAGTCCAGGCAAAATTAGTCCTGTGAGTGGCCAGAGTGATGAAACCTTCAGGATTTATTGCTCTCAGGCTGGCTAAAGAGATAGTTCATAAAATCTATTCTCATCTTCTCTCTGTCATGAATTCTGTGATGAGCTCACCACAAAAACTCATGAGAGTGTATAGCACAACAAACAGCTTAACTTCCCTTAACTTCCCCAACACAGGTGGGCAGACCCCTGGATGGGGCTGAAGCGGCCCCAGGGTGAAGGTCTTTGATCAGAGAGGAAAGAAGGTCATGACTGGATTTCACGGGGGCCTCCAAGTATGTTCAGAACCATCTCTAAAAAGAAATGCCAGAGCAATAATATGTTGATGAAGCAAGCCTAGATTTATAAATCCTCCAGCACCCCACTTTGACAGTCATCATAACGAGTAAGAAGTAGGATGCTGCAGATAGATTTTTATAAACTTTTGTGACCTGGACCCAAGTTACTTTAGGCAGGCATTTCTATTTTCCTTTGGCAAACATCACATTCTGAACTCCCAAGGCAGAAAAACTGCCTGGATGAAGACTAGCCTGGTTAGAGCTGCAAACAGGTCAAGGGTAGTAGCAGGTATAGAGGCCAGACCCATCATGGCAAACTCTGGGTGTGGTTGAGGAATCAGGGCCAGGGATGTGCCCCCTTACCCATGGCCAGAGAACATGTCCTGTCTGGAACCAGATGAACTGTTCCCATGCATTGTTCAACAGTTTATCAGTATACATTTGAATGTTGTCCTTACTGAAGGCATGTCACTGGGGGTGAACATCTCATCCGTGCATTGATGTTGGAAGAAAAACCCTTCACTGAGAGACAGGGAGGAGTGTTAGGGGGCTGCACCCTGAAAAGGAAGGCAGCCTGGGGTCCAGGTGGACCGGAAGAGCTCCGTGAGGCCAGAGTGCATCTGGGCCAGCAGACCCCTCTGCTTGCCTCCGTCATCCATCAGTCAGACAGGCAGGTCAGTGGTGGACAGATGAGGGCCGAGGGGCCACGTTTTAGCCCTGTGGGGGACCTCAAGCACATCTCCTTACAGGTCCTGTATTCCTTCTGCCGCCAAGTGAAGCTCACAACCTCTGGGCCCCACTTCCACCATACAGATTAAGTGAGGATCGTCTTGATTCCTCCTTCCTTATGTCAGCTCCATGCCCATGAGATCCACTCCCAAGGACGCAAAGAGGGCTGAGGCCAAGGATAAGCAAGGAATGCAGGCACCATGGGCACCAGACTTCAGGAGTATAAAAATCTTGATACCTAAATTATGGTATTTTAAAGAAAGGCAATGCCAAAGAATGCTCAAACTACTGCACAATTGCACTCATTTCAACCACTAGAAAAGTAATGCTGAAAATTCTCCAAGCCAGGCTTCAGCAATACGTGAACCGTGAACTTCCTGATGTTCAAGCTGGATTTAGAAAAGGCAAAGGAACCAGAGATCAAATTGCCAATATCCGCTGGATCATGGAAAAAGCAAGAGAGTTCCAGAAAAAACATCTATTTCTGCTTTATTGACTATGCCAAAGTCTTTGACTGTGTGATTCACAGTAAACTGTGGAAAATTCTGAAAGAGATGGGAATACCAGACCACCTTACCTGCCTCTTGAGAAACCTATATGCGGGTCAGGAAGTAACAGTTAGAACTGGACATGGAACAACAGATTGGTTCCAAATAGGAAAAGGAGTATGTCAAGGCTGTATATTGTCACCCTGCTTATTTAACTTCTATGCAGAGTACATCATTAGAAACGCTGGGCTGGACGAAGCACAGGCTGGAATCAAGATTGCCAGGAGAAATATCAATAACTTCAGATATGCAGATGATACCACCCTTATGGCAGAAAGTGAAGAGGAAATGAAAAGCTTCTTGACAAAAGTGAAAGAGGAGAGTGAAAAAGTTGGCTTAAAGCTCAACATTCAGAAAATGAAGATCATGGCATCCAGTCCCATCACTTCATGGGAAATAGATGTGGAAACAGTGGAAACAGTGTCAGACTTTATTTTTGGGGCTCCCAAATCACTGCAGATGGTGATTGCAGCCATGAAATTAAAAGACAGTTACTCCTTGGAAGGAAAGTTATGACCAACCTAGGTAGTATATTGAAAAGCAGAGACATTACTTTGCCAACAAAAGTCCATCTAGTTAAGGCTATGGTTTTCCAGTGGTCATGTATGGATGTGAGATTTGGGCTGTGAAGAAGGCTAAGCACCAAAGAACTGATACTTTTGAACTGTGGTGTTGGAGAAGACTCTTGACAGTCCCTTGGACTGCAAGGAGATCCAACCAGACCATTCAAAAGGAGATCAGTCCTTGGTGTTGTTTGGAAGGAATGATGCTAAAGCTGAAACTGCAGTGCTTTGGCCACCTCATGCAAAGAGTTGATTCACTGGAAGAGACCCTGATGCTGGGAGGGATTGAGGGCAGGAGGAGAAGGGGCCGAAAGAGGATGAGATGGCTGGATGGCATCACCAACTTGATGGACATGAGTTTGAGTGAACTCCGGGAATTGGTGATGGACAGGGAAGCCTGGCGTGCTGCGATTCATGGGGTCGCAAAGAGTTGGACATGCCTGAGCGACTGAACTGAACAATATTTTTAAACTAAAAATGAATCTGAAAAACTTCCTGATGAGCAGAATCTCAAAATTCTGTATAAAGACAAGCCAGCATGCTGGCATCCACAGGCACTAATATGGTTTGAGAGGCACCAAAAGTCACCTTCTGGGGTCTGGATAGCCCACAGCAAGGGGGCCACTTGCCTCTTTGCCACTCATGCCAGGCAGCATAGAGGTGCCATCTCAACCAGGCTCCAGGAATGACCACTCTGAATGTCTGCGAATCTCAGTTTGCTGATCACTGCTGCTGCTGTTGCTGCTAAGTAGCTTCAGTCGTGTCCAACTCTGTGCAACCCCATAGACGGCAGCCTGCCACGTTCCCCCGTCCCTGAGATTCTCCAGGCAAGAGTGCTGGAGTGGGTTGCCTTTTCCTTCTCCAATGCATGAAAGTAAAAAGTGAAAGTGAAGTCACTCAGTTGTGTCTGACTCTTAGTGACCCCATGGACTGCAGCCCACCAGGCTCCTCCATCCATGGGATTTTCCAGGCAAGAGTACTGGAGTGGGGTTAAGGTATACTAAAGATTGTTACGATAATTAAATGACAATATTTGATGGAAAGCACCAGGAAACAATGCCAGGCACAGAATGGGGGCTGACATCACTGGTAGCGAGCCCCTACCCACCCTCTACTCCCAGCTGCCCCTTCATCCTGCTGACAATCTCCCCTCTTCAAAGAGGGGCTCACTCCCCTGCCTGTGGCCTCACAGGCTCAAAGGGACAGAAGGGGACTTAACCCAGGTCTTCCAACCAGACAGCCCACCAGGAGGGCTGTTCCCATGACCTGAGACCTTGGAGCCGCTTCCTGAGCCCAGTGTTGCTGCCCCACGGCTGCTGTTACTGCTGGACCTTGGCTGGGTGTCTAGACCTCAGTTGTTCTTTCTGTAAGATGGGTGCTTGGTGAGTCCCCTCAGGGCTGGCCGTGAGGGTCGGGGCTGACGTGCTTCAGGGAGAGGGCTGGGGACAGGGTCTGGCCCAAGGCAAGAGCTCACGAGCAGTAGCCGTTCTCAAACGGCTACTGCTCATCCAGGACGTGCATGAAGATTTCCTGCTGTGCCAGCAGGGACCTGGAGCCTCTCCACACGAACTGCATCTCCTGCAAACCCAGAGGGAACAGTGAGGGCCCAGGGGAAACAGGGCTGCCAGGCTCCCCTCCCCAGAGCCTGCCTGAGTCTCATGGCTGCCTGCACCCCACTTCCCTCTCAGTGGCTCATGGCCAACGTCTCCCTCTGCTGCTTCCTCCTCAAGATTCCTCCTGACCTCCCAAAGCCATAGGGGGTGGAGGAATTTGCCCTTCAGAAGGCACCTGCCTGCATGTTCATCCCACCCCTCCTCAGGGCAGGGCATGCTTTCAGAACCTGCCAGCCATTTTCTCACTAACTCTGCTTGAATGCCTCCAGACACAAGGGCTCATCACCTCTCACTGAGGGTGCAGTTCATTTTTCAAGGTCAGATGCCTAGAAAGAGCTCAGAGCTACAAAGCAAGGATAAAATCCTGCTTCTGTGAGTACTCCCTCCGATTCATACACAGTTCACCAACTCCACTGTGATTTGGTCTCTGAACATGAATCTCTGGGAATCACACCCAGCTCACAGATTTACCTGCAGGAGAATTGAACTGCTATGGGAAGTGTGTGCAGTGCTAACTGCAGCACTCAGTGGGGTGATTATAAAGTTTATTTCTCTTGCCCACCGAGAGCCCAAATCCTCTTTGATAACTCCTGCTGGCCATGGTACCACTGCTCTGCAAAACTTTATTACCTGAGTCATCCTGCACAGAATCCTTGCATTTTGGCCTAATTTTCCCATTTATGAAATGGAGTAAATTATATGACTTCTTTATCTGTAACTGTGTGAATAACATCCTAGAAAATACACATTGAAATCTTAACCCCAGTGCCTCAAACGTTGGTTCTCTATACTGGTACTGAGTAACAAAGGTAGGCCCTGACCCCATATGATTAGAGTCCTCATAAAAGCAGGAGTTGGACCCAAACATGAGCAAAGGAGGATGATGGGCAAACACAGGGAGAAGTCAGCAGTCTGCAGGCCAAGGATGCCTGAGGCCCCCAGAAGTAGAGAGAGGCCCAGAGCCGACCCATCTGAGTACTCTCAGAAGACGCCATGCCCTGTTCAGGGGTGACCTCAGCCTTCTGACCTCCAGGCCTGTTAACAACACATTTCTGTTGTTGGAAGTTCCTGGTTTTTGGTACTTTCTTTGAACAGCCCCAGGAAATGCAGAAACTATATCATAGGCTGCTGTGAGGATTAAAGGAAACCCAGAGGGCAGTGGCTCCCAGCAGGCCTGGCGCTTCATAGATGGCAAAGGCGGTGTCTGTGTGGTTGTTGAGTGTTACAGTCACTCATGCTCACTGCCCACCATCAGGAGAGTTATCATGTCGCGAGTACCCTGAACCCCCCACCGCCTCCTCTCTGCATCGAGCACGGTTTACTGAGTGCAGGTCTGTGCTAGTCCCTTTGGAGACTCAAAGAAGAAGGCAGCGCCAGCCCAGCTGAAGGGGAAAAGGACTCAGAGCCACAGGCATCCGAGCTGGGCCTGCAGCTCAGCCAGGAGCTAGACCTGTGGGAGGAGAGAACCATTCATACCAGAGGGCACAGCAGGGCAAAGATGGGCCTGGGACATCCCACGGCCTGTATAGCCGCCAGCATCCCAGATGCTCGAGAGAATAACAGGGCCTCTGAGATGCAGGAAGGAATAGAGGGGGAAGAAGCAGAGGCGGGTTGGCAGCAGTGGAGGCAGCTCACGGCTCACTTGGTCTTTCTGCATGGCCTCTTTCAGGTTATAGTCTATCCGGGAGAGGATGTGGCCACTGAAGCCCGCCAGGGCAAACAGGGTGGGGGTCATGGCAGAGGCACCAAATGAGTCCACCTGCCAGGAGAACTGTGGCCGGATCCCAGACATTCCATAGAGAAGCCCGTGTCCTTCTGCAAAGAGATCAGCCTCCTCAGGGACTGAAGGGTGGCCCCTCACCCCCTCACTCCCGCAAGGCCCCCTGCCCTTCTCTGGGACTGGAGTGCCATCTACCAGGCCAAGCAGGGTCTTGCTGCTCTAGACACTAATACAGAGGGCTCCATCCCAGAATCATCCAGCCACTCACTTACTGAATTCTGATTTCAAGCTGCTGTATCGAGCCCCCGGAGAAGGCAATGGCACCCCACTCCAGCACTCTTGCCTGGAAAATCCCATGGATGGAGGAGCCTGGTGGGCCACAGTCCATGGGGTCGCTAAGAATCGGACATGACTGAGCAACTTCACTTTCACTTTTCACTTTCATGCATTGGAGAAGGAAATGGCAACCCACTCCAGTGTTCTTACCTGGAGAATCCCAGGGACGAGGGAGCCTCATGGGCTACTGTTTATGGGGTCGCACAGAGTTGGACACGACTGAAGTGACAGCAGCAGCAGCAGCATATCAAGCCACATCAGCATCACTGATCTGATGGACATGGGTTTGAGCAAGCTCCAGGAGCTGGTGATGGACGGGGAGGCCTGGCGTGCTGCAGTCCACGCCGTCACGAAGAGTCAGACACAACTAAGCAACTGAACTGAACTGAACTGATATTGAGCCAGGCTGTTCTGAGGCCATCAGAGAGAAGAGATGGAAAAGCCCTTGGTCCAGCCTCCAGGAAAAGGGGCTGAGCTAACAAGCCCCTCACTGACTGGGCCAGGCTCGGGTCAGATCCATGACCCTTACCTGGTGGCAGCATGACTTCAGTAAGTTTTAGTAGCATTTGAGCCTCAAACTTTACCCCTACGAGTGGAGTCTTGTAAGACTCCCCATCTCTAGGACTGCCTCAAGGACTGAAGGGACTAAGTTTATGTCTTGTACTTAGAACATGAAGTTTATTGTGAGAGGAAAATCAATGTCCATCCTCCAGGGAGCTTGGCTGGTCTTGGAAAGAGAGCCCCATGAAACCCCCTGGGGAGGAGTCATTGTCCAGAGGTCCATGTCCTTCCCTACCCCAGGGTGATGGGAACACAAGTGAGCTGAGAGTCGGGTTGCCATGGTCTAGGCAAGGCCTGTAGGGTCATCTCTGGGGCATTCAGGACAGCAGGCATGGTGGGCTGAGACCAGAGGTGAGGGCTATCCCCACCGTGGCCACCCCCAAGGAGGGGAGGGGGTCCAAAACTATCCCCTCCTTCCAAGTTCAGCAGCACTTGTTTCTGGGCTGAGCTCTGGGGACCCAGAAAAGGATCAGACACCAGTCACTGCCAGAGACAACCTGTAGCTTCCAGGTGGAGAGGGGAGATGATAAGGTCCTATGGGTTTAACGGAGGTTGCTGGACCATGAGACTCCTCAGCTGATCTGAGATGAGCTGTTCGGATGGAGACAATGGGAAGCTTGTGATTGAAAGCACAGGAGGCCCTGTTGTGGGAGCAGCTTAAGAGCAGCAGGAGGCAGAAGGATGAGGTGGAGGCCAGGAGGTGAGGTCTGCAACTGCTCTTTGCAGACTAGGAGTTTATTTAACAAAACTTAAACATTCCCATCACATGCCTCCTTACACCTAGAAATAAGTCAGTAGAAACTCAGAAGGAAGGAACCACAGATTAAAAGGGTGAAAAGAGAGACAGTGTAAAGAAAATTCTCAGAAAAAAATCCAGTGCCGTCTTGAGGTTCGACACTTGGTACAACTGGGATCACTCTTAGGGGGGTGACAATGGGCTAGAGCTGTAGTCAATACTGACTCATCCACTGCCTCTTTGACCTTCCCTTGGCCTCAGCCTACGTGTCTGTTCCACAAAATGAAACTTAGAACAATGATGCTCCCTAAGTACCCTGCCTTTCAGTTCAGTCGCTCAGTCGTGTCGACTCTTTGCAACCCCATGAACCACAGCACACCAGGCTTCCCTGTCCATCACCAACTCCTGGAGTTTACCCAAACTCAAGTCCATTGAGTCAGTGATGCCATCTAACCATCTCATCCTCTGTTGTCCCCTTCTCCTCCTGCCTTCAATCTTTCCCAACATCAGGGTCTTTTCAAATGTGTCAGCTCTTTGCATCAGGTGACCAAAATATTGGAGTTTCAGCTTCAAGATCAGTCCTTCCAATGAACACCCAGTACTGATCTCCTTTAGAAGGGACTGATTGGATCTCCTTGAAGTCCAAGGGACTCTCAAGAGTCTTCTCTAACACCACAGTTCAAAAGCATCAGATTCTTCAGTGCTCAGCCTTCTTCACAGTCCAACTCTCACATCCATACATAATTACTGGAAAAAGCATAGCTTTGACTAAACGGACCTTTGACAAAGTAATGTCACCCTGCCTTTATGGATGGATGAAGCTATTTGTTGTGAAGAAACATTTGTTACATAGCTAGGAATGGGTGTTTGGTGCAAACTGTGCAAGGGGATGGAGAACATAGTGGTGATAGAAGGGATGGTGGTGATTATGGTGGTGGAGGTGATGGTGGGTTGTGGCAGTAATGGCCATGGTAGAGATAATGGTGATGGTGATGGTGCTGGGGTGAGGATGGTAGAAGTGGTGATGGAGTTTTTGAACTGCTCATGATGGTGTTAGCATTAATGGTGGTGGGTTTGGTGATGGTGGTAGAGTTGACACTGGAGATGTTGTTTTTGTTGTTTGTGGCACTGGTCGTCATGGTGTCAGAGGCTGCTGGGATGGGGAGGTAATACGCTGGTGGAGGTGGCCCTTCTGTTTGTAGAGGCAGTTGTGATAATGCTAGTGGAGTTGGTGATGATGGTGGTAGAGGTTTAGTTGGTGGTGAAGATGATGCAGAAACTGGAGGCAGTAGAGGTCTTCATGAGCAATGTGGTTTAGGTAGCTATACAGGCGGTGCTTGATGAGATAGTGGTGGCAATGAAGTAGTGGTGGTGTGTGAGGTGGCTGAGGTGTTTGAGGTGATGGTGGATGTGATGCCAGTGGTGCTGCTGGTGGTCCTCAGGGTGGTGGAGGCAGTGATGACAGTGGCAGAGCTGCTGCTGCTGCTGATGGAGATGTGGTGGTTGTTGATGGTGGTAGACATAATGATTGTGGTGGTGGTGGTAGTAATGGTGGTGCTGGTGATGGCGTATATGTAACAACTGAGGTGGTGCTGTTAGTAATGGTAGTGGTGGTGGTGATGGTGTATATGGAACGACTGAGGTGGTGGTGTTAGTAGTGGTGGTGGTGGTGGTGATGGTGTATATGTAACTGAGGTGGTGGTGTTAGTAATGGTGGTGGTGGTGGTGTAGATGTAATGATCAAGGTGGTGGTGGTGTAGATGTAAAGATCGAGGTGGTGATGGTGTTAGTGATTGTGGTGGTGGTGGTGATGGTGTAGAAGTAATGATCAAGACAGTGGTGGTGTTAGTAATTATGGTGGTGGTGGTCATGGTAGAGTATGTGCTGTTATTGGAGGTGGTGGTGGTGTTAGTGATTGTGGTGGTGGTGGTGTTAGTGATTGTGGTGGTGGTGGTGTTAGTGATTGTGGTGGTGGTGGTGTTAGTAATTATGGTGGTGGACATGGTAGAGTATGTGCTGTTATTGGAGGTGGTGGGGGTGTTGGAGGAGATGCAGATGGTGATGATGGTGATAATGGTGTGAATAGTGGTGGAGTATGTGGTGGGTGGGATGATAACAGAGATGGGATCTAACCTTTACTGACCATTTACTGGAGATCCACACAGTTCATTCAATGTGCTCTGTTTGAATTATCCCAATTTAATCTCAATAACAATGCTTTGAGGTGCCTCATTATCAAACCTTTTAATAGAGGAAGAAGTTGAGACTTAATGGGGTTACATCACTTGTCCCCTGTTCAGAGGGTTGAGAGCCAGGATATAGCAGCCCATCTGGTCTAAAGTCCACACTCAAGCCCTGCACTCAAGGGCACAGGCAAGGGTGTGGCATCAGCCAATCACAGTTTTTGTGAATCACAGTCTCCTGCTGAGAGGTGAATGTGGAAGCCAGACCAGGGCTCAGATACCCAGTCCCAGCCTAACAGGAGACCCAAGGGACCCTGGGTCTGAGGAGGGGTAGTCAAACCTGTGAGCTGGAGGATCTGGTCATCGATGTGGGTCACGACCTCATCATGCATGACCTGGCTTCTGAGGACAAACTCCAGGCGTCTTTGGACCACAGCTCATGGACCTTGGCATTGTAGGTAGAGAGAAAAAGCCAGCTGATCCTGGTTGTGTTTGTTGGGGACATGCCTACAGAGTCTCGTGGTCCTTCCGTCAAACTCTTCACCTTCACTTATTCTGCAAAAGCAGGACCCTGTCTGTCCTGATCAGCACTGTGTCCAGTACCTAGACCAGCACCTGGCCCATGAATGCAGCTTCGTCAAACACATATGTAATATATAAGTATATATTTTGAAATTTTACTTTTGGAATAATTTCAAACTTAAAGAACACTTACTAGAATTGTATCAAGAGCTCTCATAAGTACTTCCCCCAGATTATCTCATCATTATTTTTGCTTGTTTCCTTGAATACTCTCCCGTATCCTTACACACATATTTTTTTCTTTAAAACCATTTGAAAGAACGAGTTAGCCCTTAGAATACTTTAGTATAAGTTTGGCAAGAACAAGATTATTGTAACTTTTGTATACTTATCAAAATCAAGAAATTTAATGTTAAAAATGCTACTATGGAAATAAGGAAATTAGTAACAAACTTTGCCACTTTTTCCACTAATGTCCTTCCTCTGGTGCAAGATTCAATCTAGGATCATGAATTGGCTTTAATGTCATTTCTCTTTATTATCCTTTAATTCACAACACTTTACAAGCCTTTCTTTTTCTTCCATGTGATTGATAATTTCAAAGATTTTGGGGTAGTTATTTTGTAGACTGTCCTTCAAATTGGTTTTGTCACATAATTGTATGACAAATTTTGATATACATGAAAGAAAGGACGGAAGCTGGGAGGAGCTGACCCCTGGGGATGTCCCTGGACATATAAGGGCAAAGGCTACGGCAGTAAGGCGCCATGCACTTGACAGACTGTAGTTTGATTTGATTTCTGAAGGTACAGTATTTGAAGCTCATTCACTGAAAATATACTGAATGACACCTACATGTACTGTTTCAAAAAACACCTACTACATTCTGGGCATCGTCCAGGTACTGAGGATTCGGCAAAAATAAAGCAGAGAAGAATTCTCTTTATGGGCTGAACCTTTGAATTACCTTAGCCTGGCAAATCCCATAGACAGAGGAGCCTAGTAGGCTGCAGTCCATGGGGTCACTAGAAGCTGGACACGACTGAGCAACTTCACTTTCACTTTTGATGGGGGCCAGCATGAGGAACTCCACCCATGGCAAAGGTCACGAGGAAGGAGGTTTTGGCATACGCAAAGGCGTGATCAAGCCTCAGGAGACCCCCTGTTCCCGAGCATCTACTCCCAAAACCAGAGTACTTTACAGGGAGCTCTCCCCCATAACCATTTCTCTCAGAGAAGGAATTAACTTGCAGCTCCAGTTAATAAAAATTCCTGGGCATGACAAGAGTGTTTCAACTTACGAACTCTGAAGGTTATCTAGCCTGCCTGTATAGGTTTGTCCGGCCACATGTGATTGTACAACCCTGCAACTGTGAGAGGCATGGGATGCTTTAAAACTTTCTAAATACAGACTCTTTTGAGAAGTTAAAAGATTATTAATATAGTACTAGTGGATTGATTAGGAATTATATTGGTGAAGGGTTTTTTCATTTGTCTGCCAATAATTACTGCTAATTCCCTGCTCTGGGTGTGACAAGGGTGTCTCAGGTCAAACCTCTCTGCTGACAGACTAGCTTGTGTGACAACCTCTCAACCATAAACAGCACAGAGAGTTTGGAGTATTAGCATAGGGCTTTTCTCATTTGATTGCCGCCAGGCCTCCATATCCTTAGGCACCTGGGAATATATTAATCAATGTATTTGGAATATAGAAAAGGAAATATAGTAGGTTTTGATGTTAGCAATACTAGACTTTTTGAGTTAATGAATTTTCTCTTTTGTTATAGATCACTGTACTTTGTTATAAATCACTGTGTCCTTGCTATGTAAAAATGTAACTTTATCACTATCTTAAGACTAAATAGATCTTAAGGGGAACATTGGTGAAGGGTTTTCATTTGTTGGGCTGATGTTTGCTGCTAAATCTCCATATTCCCTGCCCTTATAATGAATATAACTAGCATATAGGAGAAATAAGTATTAACCTTTAAGATTAATCATGTTAACCTTAGGTTAAATAAATTCCTTTCTTGATTGTAACTCACTACACCCTCACCCTATAGGAATGCAACTTTATTTGGAGAGTGGCGCCTGATTTAAGAAAAAAATCACCCCTGGAAAAAGAAGTTTTCTGGTTAATTGACCAGTATCAGAAAGGGCCATAAAATGTCAGCAGACCTCATGGTCAGAAGATGATGTAAAAACTCATAAGACCTTTGTATAATTTTATATGAAGCACCTGATTGTGACAAGGGTCAGGTCTGCTGACCCCCGTGTGACTCTGTATTCATCCCTATGTATAATAAAAGGTATAAAAACAAACCTGAAAAATAAAGAAATGGGATCAGTTTCTGGAAAGACTGATTCCCCCGTGTTGTTTCTTTCTTGCTCCCTGTTTTCCTGGCTGAATTCCCATCTGGTACAGGGGTACGCACCAAGCCTACTAATTCTGCCTGGGCTTCTAAGATCAGACCAGGGAAGCCTCAGTGCCTCCTCTCCTTCAGGAGAACGGAAAGACGCCTGTGGCCTACGTGGGTGGTGATTAGTATTCCACTTAAACCAGTTATTCAGCCTCTTTTTCTCCACTAATTTTCCTACTACACTATCCACTTCTAATCTCTCTCTATATCTGTAATTAAACAGCTTTTTTCTAGGATGCCTATTCCATCCCTACCTTCGAATCACCCTGGATCCACCGGGGCTGGACCCCGGCACACTTTGATGCATTGGAGGAGGAAATGGCAACCCACTCCAGTTTCTTGCCTGGAGAATCCCAGGGATGGGGGAGCCTGCTGGGCTGCTGTCTGTGGGGTTGCAGAGAGTCAGACACGACTGAAGCGACTTAGCAGCAGCAGCCAGACCACACCTCTCTCTGGGGGGCCAGACACTTACCTGCCCTCTCTGAACCTGAACCTTCTCTGTACAATGAGGCTGTTAGAAGGAGTCAGTGAAATAATGCATAGAAAGTCGTAGGCCAGTGCCTGGAATGCCACAGAGCCCATCAAGCGGGAGGCTGGTCCTCTCAGCTCTAAGGTTGCAGGTTCCCATCCCTTCTGGGGGGACCTTGTGAACACTCCGCTTTGCCATCTGAGCTTTGCTACCCTGAGCAAAGGTCGCTGGGTCTCTGAGTCTCACCACCAGGGACTGTTCTGAGGGAAAGGGAAGCCTAGAGTGCCCAGGCTCCAGAGAGGCATCCCAGGCGCTTCCATCATGTGGTTACTCCAAGTACAGCCTCTCTGAGGAGGGAGGTCACTCCCACTGTAGATGCGCTGACAGAGGCCACTGGCCACCTGTGATCACCCAGGGAGGTGGGGGAGCGGGCCCTGGTCCCAGACTGCCCTCTGTGGAGTGGGGCCTCTCACTCCCGTGATGAGTGAAGACAGTCTGCAGCCAGCCTTGAAACCACAGGGACTGTGGCAACCCCGGCTGGGTCACCAGCTCCCGTCCCCACAGGGGCCACACAGATGTGTAAATGAAGGAAGAGAGTGTGGACACAGGCCCCCCCTGGAGTGCCCAGTGTCAGAGGTGACCCCATTCACACTAGCTGGGCACCAGCGGGGTTGCCACAGCTGCAATGAGTAGCCAGAAAGGCAGGATGAAACACAGACCTATCTCCTGGGCACGGGGCTGACCACAACTCTCATCTAAACTCTGAGAGCAGCCCCAGGGAGTTTAGGGCCTCCTGGTTTACCCGGCACAGCCCCGGCCACAGAGAGCACTGCCCCAGGAGCTTCCTGGAGGGTCATCGCTGGGACCCCCAGGCACTCCTCTCTCAGCTCCCTGGCGAGGACCACCCCGGAGGGCAGCAGCGTCACCTGGAGTTTCTGCCTGGCTGACGCGACGCCGTCCCACCACAGCCGGAAGAACTCCTGCTCCACGATGATGAACCTGTGCTGCTGATTACGGGTCAGCTCCTCCACCACCGAGGTGTAGACTTGGGTGACATAAGCCTGCATGCTCTCCTAGACCGGAGGAGGGGAAGGGGGACACCATCACACCAGCTCCATCAGGAATCCTGGAGGCCAAGGAGTAAAATCCAGGGGCCCACAGTGTCGGGGGGCCCCTGGCACTCACACCATCTGCCCTCTCACTGCTGTTCCAACAAAGGAGCTTCTGTGCCCACTCTGTGCCAGATGCACGATAAACGGTGCACTGGGGGAAGGACACGGGCAGCCCCCCTTTGATGGGAGTACGCCCCCCTGAGGAGACATGAGGAGACAGACTGTGACCCTTCATAAGACAGAGGGCCATGCCAGCCAGGCCCAGGATCAGGGACAGCCTCCTAGAAGGACATGTTGGGTGGCCCCGAGGCTGCCATGGGGGGACACACCAGTCAAACCCAGGGGCCCCAGGGGAGAGGTCCAGGGACTCAGAAGGGCTTCCTTGAGCTGGAATGATGGAGATGCGGGTGCTGGGAGATGGAGCCGAGAGGAGTGGACCCCTCGGTTGTCCCTATGGATCTACCTGCCTCCTCGCAGGCAGGGAGCCCCCGGGATGCAGCCCTGCCTGCTTCCCATTTGGGTCAGCCTGGCTTACCATGGAGCCCGGAGATGCTGGCAAAGGAATGCAAAGAGCACCGGGCAGGGAGTCAGCAGGTGTGGCAGCTATTTCTGGTGACCTTGAGCAGCACCAACCTTCTCTGGGCCTCAGTTTTCCCTTCTGTAAACTGAGGGTGACAGATCAGCAGCTCCACACACAGGTGGGTAGCCACCCGCAGAGGCTACCCAGTGGGTCCAGGACCAGACTTAACACAGCCTCAAGGTTCTTTCTGCCCCTGTCTCTTTAAAATGAGCTCCTCACTTGTTAACATCTCATGTAATGAATTATATCCATCATCACAGAGCGGGGTTGTGTGTTTATTTATTTCCTTCCTTCTTCCAGAAGAGAGCTCAAGGAGGCATGTCTAACAATTTAAAGTCACCTGCCCGGAAACCTAAAGAAATCAGAGCATTTCCCCCCTCTCCTTCCTGGCATCATTCATTCATTCACTCAACAAACACTCATGGAGCCTCTGCTCCATCCATCATGCAGGTTGAGGATATATTCATAGACACAGTGGATGAAGCCCCTAGCCAGGCAGCTGATGCTCTAGTTTGGAAACCAGAGATTTACAAGCTGGTAAGTAAAATATAAGGAAATGCCAGGGTCCAGCCCTGGTGGATCCAGGGTGATTCGAAGGTGGGGACAGAGTCAGCATCCTCCTTGGAAAAATACATAATTAATTACAGATATAGAGAGAGATTAGAAATGAATAGTGTAGTAGGAAAATTAGTGGAGAAAAAGAGGCTGAATAACTTGGGTTACATGGAATAGCATCTATGCTTCAGATGGGAATTCAGCCAGAAAAACGGCGAGCAAGAAAGAACGACATGGGGGAGTCAGTCTTTCCAGGAACTGATCCCCTTTCTTTATTTTTCAGGTTTTTTAATATACCTTTTGTTACATATAGGGATGAATACAGAGTCACGCGGGGGTCAGCAGTCCTGACCTTTATCAAAATCAGGTGCTTTACATAAAAAAAGGTCTTAGGGGTTTTACATCATCTTTAAGCCATTTCTGCCTAGTGACATTTACAACCCTTTCTTTCTGATAACCAAAAAACTTATTTTTTTCCAAGGGTGTTTTTTCTTAAACCAGGCACCACCCTCTAAATAAAGTTGCATTCCTATAGGGTGAGGGTGTAGTGAGTTACAATCAAGAAAGGAATTTATTTAACCCAAGGTTAACATGATTAATCTTAAAGGTTAATTCTTATTTCTCCTATTGCTTAAAGTTAATACTTATTTCTCCTATATGCTAGTTATATTCATTATAAGGGCAGAGAATATGGAGATTTAGCAGCAAACATCAGCCCAACAAATGAAAATCCTTTCACCAATGTTCCTCTTAAGATCTACTTAGTCTTAAGATAGTGATAAAGTTACATTTTCACATAGTAAGGACACAGTGATTTATAACAAAGTACAGTGATCTATTACAAAAGAGAAAGTTCATTAACTCAAAAAGTCTAGCATTGCTAACCTTAAAAACTATATTTCCTTTTCTATATTCCAAATACATTGATTAATATATTCCCAGGTGCCTAAGGATATGGAGGCCTGATGGCAATCATTGACTCAACAAGAAGAAAAAGCCCTATGTTAATTAAGACTCTCAAAATACTCCAAAACTCTCTGTGCTGTTTATGGTTGAGAGGTAGTAAACAATCATGTGTCTGCAGAGAGTGTTAACCTGAGACGCCCTTGTCCCACCTAGGGCAGGGAATTAGCAGCAATTATTGACACAACAAATGAAAAAACCCTTCACCAATATAATTCACAACCAACCCACTATACTAATAATTTCTAACTTCCCACAAGAATTTGCCTTTAGTAAGTCCAAAATATCTCATGCCTCTCACAGTTGGAGGTTGTAAACAATCACATGCAGCCAGACGAACCTACACAGGTGGGCTAGATAATCTTCAATCGAAACACTCTTGTCACATGCAGGAATTTTTATTGCCTTGGAGCTGCATGTTTACTCCTTCTCCGAGAGAAACGGCTATGGGGGAGAGCCCCCTGTAAAGTACTCTGGTTTTGGGGTAGATGCTCGGGAACAGGGGGTTTCCTGAGGCTTGATGACGCCTTTGCGTATGCCTAGCTTCCTTCCTCATGACCTTTGCCGTGGGCGGAGTTCCTCATGCTGGCTCCCAGCAAGGAAGGGAGTAGGGGGAACATATACAGGGGAGTAAGGGCTTTCCAATGGCTCAGCGGTAAAGAATCTATCTGCAATGCAGGAGATGCAGCGTCCCTGGGTCGGGAAGATCCCCTGGAGAAGGAAATAGCAATTCACCCCAGTATTCTTGCCTGGAGAATCCCATGGACAGAGGAGCCTGGCAGGCTACAGTCCACAGGACCACAAAGAGTCAGACCCAACTGAAGTGACTGAACACAGCACGTATAGGAGAGTAGGCAGGGTGCCAGGAAGGCCTCACCGTGAAAGCCCTTTTCAGGAACAACCAGGAGATAGAGAGGGACTGAACTCCTCAGGCATCTGGAGGAAAGACTTCGGGGCAGAGGGAACAGGCAGTGCAAAGGCCCCGAGGCCCCTGCTCCCTGCAGAAGTGAACCTCAGGGTGCAGAGCAGGTCTCCAGACTGGGCCTGTGGCCATGCCCTTCCTCAGGCCCGTGCACACTTCATCTGATCTCTGCTGCCTGTAATTTTCCCCAGTACAGGCAGGGAGACTAAACCACAGAGACAGGAAGTGACCAGCCCAAGCTCCGCCACACAGACCGTCCATAACCAAGGCAGAACCAGAACCCAGGCTGACCCTCCCTGTGGTGCAGACCCAGGGCACAAACCCACACTGGATTCCAGTGGGGAACCAAAAAAAAAGGAACTGCAGCTCCAAGAGGTGAGCAGGGATCACTGAGGACACCCACCTGGAGGTGTGGTGGACCCATGTCCACGTGGTGGTGGGGCACCACGAAGACCCTGGGCCTCCTGGGGCCTCAGCAGCACCAGTTGCATGAACATGGGCAGCCAGCTGGGTGACTCCATCCCACTGGCCTGCAGGCAGGGGTGGAGGACTTCACTCTGCCTACAGGGCCTGGCTTCTCTGGAGCTGATTGGGTTACCACCACTGAGGGGAGGAGGGAGGAAGAAAAACAGAAGAGACGCCCACATAGATGCCGTCACCTGAGCAGTGCAGGCTGGAGACACTCACTGCCCTTCTGACGTCCACTCCCATCTGCAGTTTCCTGGCAAACTCTGTCTGCTTTCAGGCCAAATACTGAATGTCACCTCCCCTGGGAAGCCTGCCAGACTTCACTCCTGCCAGGAATGCTGCTCCTCACTCCAATGCTCGCGCCCCTCCTCTGTGCCTCTCCAAGCTTGTCCTGCTGGGCTTCCCTGCTCATCTCTACTTATAGGCCTGTGACTGGCTGATTGACTCAGAAGCAGCCCTACAAAACTCAACACTCCATCCAGGGAGTGCCACCACCTGGAAGCCTGCCTTGATAAACTCTCTGTCACACGGAACCCCCAGTTGGGGCCTTGCAATAAGGATTGCAGTATATCCCCACCTGTATAGTATAGTGTTAGTCATTCAGTCATGTCTGACTCTTTGCGACCCTGTGGACTGTAGCCCGCCAGGCTCCTCTGTCTATGGGATTCTCCAGGCAAGAGTACTGGAGTGGGGTGCCATTTTCTTCTCCATAAGGAGTGTAATCTCCATTTTAAGGAGGAAAACGGGCTTTCACAAATAGTACCTGACTTACCCGAGATCACATAGCTAGTAGAGGAGCAAGACTACCTGAAACTTTCTAAATAGGATCTGGGTAATCGATAGTGACCTTGATGAGATGCCTAATCTCTCTGGGCCTCAGCCTCCCATGTGTAAAATGGGGTGGGCTTAGAGGAGCCGGGGATCAGTGACAGAATGCACAAGAGATAACAACCTCAGGGTCTCCCTCCTGGAGGAAGGCTGGTCACGTGGTGCAGCTGAGTGTTGTCTGGCATTGTCTCTGTGCCACTTGACCAAGGAACAGGGGATCCACGGGGTGGGCTCTTCTGCCTGAGATCCAAATGTCTTACTGGCATTTTCTATCATAACCAGAGCTGAGACTCATTCTCTCTCCTGGCCATCTTGTCTACCCATTCCTCAAATACAACTGGAGAATATGGTCTCCAAGCAAGTCTTATCCTCTCTGTCCCATCTCCCTTCCTTGGCCCACATCTGACATGATTTGACCTTGATTTTCCTCCTGTTGAGAACAGGGTCTACTTTCTTCTCCCTTTGCAGCTGGTGGGTGTGTGACTCACTAGTAACCAACAGAATGTGGATAAGATGCCCTGTGTGACTTGGAGGCTGTCAGAAGTGGCAAGGGAGACTTTGCCTTGGTCCCCGGGGCACTCACGTGTGGAGGTGGGGCCACCATGCTGTGAGGAAGCCCAAACCAGGCCACATGGGAAGGAGACGTGGAAAAGCCCTTTGAGAGGGAGAGGGAGGCCAGCCCCACTGCTCCAGTCCCACATGGCTCCCCCACGTGGAGACCTCACGCTGTGTCAGACACATGTACATTCTTGTCCTTTCCTCCAGGCCTGTGCATTAGCTGTTCCTGCTGCAGCTCACTCGAGGTTGGATCTGATACTCATACCCCCACCTGCCACCCGTCCATGCCTCTCACCTCCAGCGAGCACCTGGGCTGGAAACGATGGCATCCTCCCCACAGCCAGCATTAACTTGCCTGCCACATGCAGATACCTGGCCTCTCCTTCCCTCATCATATTATTTCCAATGCCACCAGGGAGCCCCTTCAGTAATGGCATAGCTCTCATCCTCCCCAGCCTACAGGGGCAGCCCCAACTCTGAGCTTGGTGATGATGTTGGTGCCTGATAAACCGAGGGTCCCCGGGGCCTCCTGGGGAGCACTGTCTGAGCTCACCTACCACCTTCACCGCAGCCCCTCCCTATCTCTGCATCTTTAATCCCTTTCCCCTCCATCCGCCATGTAGAGCTGGCATCTCTTCTTCACGCATGTGGGCAACACTGACCAGCTTCAGGGCATCTCTGCAGCCTGTCAGCCTGCCTCCTGCTGTGAAGTCCTCTATGGCTGGCATTTATTCTACTTTCACAACAGCTAACACAGAGGGGCTTAGACAGCAGACATGTATTTTCTCACAGTTCTGGAGGCTGCAAGACCCCCGGGAGGGTGGGGGCGGGCCACGTTTCTGTGACAGCCTCAAGGGCTCACCGTGCTTCCCTCGGGGGTTGGCACGTCCCTACAGGGACAGGCTACAGCACAGGAGCAGCTTCTCTAGGACAGGTTCTGCATGTCCAGCCTGAAGGGGCTATTTGAGGTCTTGGGTTCTGTGACCAACAGCAAATTGCTGTCAAGCAAAAGGGCCAGTGCCACATGTTTTGGCCGCTCCCATGAGATGCACCACATTGGATCCAGGCACCGTGAGGAGAACGCAGGGAGCTGCCAGCTTTCCCCGCAGCAATGCCACCTTGTTCCCATCATCACCTGTGGGCGTGTGGCCTGTGACCTCTTCTTGATCCAGGTCATAGCTGCACATGAGAGTGTGAAGCGTGACTTGTTCTGGGTGATCTAGAGAAAGGACAGCCCGACCCTACATTATGGTGCATGGGAGCTTGTAGGATGGACATGCCGGCACCATTTCCATGTGTTCTTTGTAAGAATAGATCAGTGCTCTCTGTCCTCTAGGGCGGTGGACTGGCCTCTGGGCTCAGGCTTGCCTTGATGGGCAGATTTCCTGGGGCTGCACGTGTACCACAGCAGCTTGGACTCAGTATCCTCTTGCTTCCAACCCTCCATCACTCCCAGTGTCTGCCCTCCAAGCGGTTGGCCCTCAGCTTGCATCTCAAACCCTTAGGACTTGTCCCACCTGCCTCTCTGGCCTCACCTCCCGCACCCTCTTCTGCTCCATTCCAGAAGCTGCTGGAAGGCCCACTGCCCACCATCCCCACAACCCCTTTCCTCTGCTCTTTCCTGGCCTCTTGTGTCCCCTCCACCTGCAAGGATTCACACTTCCTCCCAGCACCACCTCAGCATGACCAAATCCTCCCTACAAGGTCGAGCCCTTGGTGACCTCAGGCTCTTTGCAGGTGCTGTTGCCTCCACTGGGAAGCGTCTTCCTCCACTTTATGATGAGCAGGTTGTTAGTTCCCTGTACATCTTTTCCCTCTACGAGAGATCTTCCATGGACCTCCCATGCTCCTCCATAGCATTTACTGATAAATATAACTCTACATTAATCTGTGTGTTTCGGTAACACCCTCCTCACTCACTAGACAGGCTTCATGAGGCTTCATTCTGTTCTCTACTGTATCAGCACCTGGGACAAAGCAGGAGCTCTTTATCTCTTGTGTGGACACAGGGATGTAATCATTATGAACATTCCTGTTCGCTTCTACCCTGGTCGACATGGGTGATTCCCAGGGTGCAGTTTATAAAAACTCAGCCACTCACTACAATTCCACTTCATCCTGATTCATGGGCAACTTGCTTAAGCCTGGAGCAGGGTGACACACAACTCCTGCAGCCTAACTCAGAGCCTCAGGCTTCTGACCTGTACAGTGGGGATATGTAGGTCTGCCCTTAGGGTGATTTGGATGTTAAGCTGTCGGGGATGTAAAGTGATCACCCAAGGCCTGGCCACAGAGAACAACTGCTGATACACAGCAGGCCTGCCCCACTGCAGGCTGCAAGGCTGCCCTGGGTCCTCGTCTCATGTTTTCATCAATACGCAACCCCTCAACCCCACTCTGTCTCAGGCTCTGTGCTGGGAGGTGAGGCAAGAGGAAATGTGCTGCTTTCGGGATGCCCTTGCTGGGGAGAAAGGCCTTGGCCACGGCAGGCTCTGCCCACAGGAGAAGCTACTGTGGTGGTCTGGGGGCTCCTGGAGGACCCAGGAGGCCTTCCTGGCTCCCCTTCCTCATCTGAGTTTCTACCGTCCTGATTTAATTTCCTGTTACTACTGTCCTGATTCCTAGACCTGATTCAGTTCTGAGATTTGCCACTTCCACTCAGAAGGTGGTGCTGCTGACAGAACACTTTTTTATTAGACCCTCACATCTCTTTCTTTTTAAAAAAATTCATTTATATCTAATTGAAGGATAATTGCTTTGCAGTATTGTGTTGGTTTCTGCCATACATCAATAGGAATCAGCCACAGTCATACATACGTCCGCTCCCTCTTGAACCTCCTTTTCTTATAGCAAATTCCCACTAGCTATCTATTCTACAATGAGGCAATGGCACCCCACTCCAGTACTCTTGCCTGGAAAATCCCATGGACGGAGGAGCCTGATAGGCTGCAGTCCATGGGGTCTTGAAGAGTCGGACATGACTGAGTGACTTCCCTTTCACTTTTCACTTCCATGCACTGGAGAAGGAAATGGTAACCCACTCCAGTGTTCTTGCCTGGAGAACCCCAGGGACGGGGGAGCCTGGTGGGCTGCCGTCCATGAGGTCGCAGAGAGTCAGACACGACTGAAGCAACTTAGCAGCAGCAGTGTATATTTGCATGTTTCTCTCTTTATGTTTGGTCACGATGCTTGCCACAGAGTCCTCCTGTGTGCCAGGAGGTGCTCCTGTGCCCTCATGAATGCTCACTCCTAGGAGGAGGCTGTCACCCCCTGTGCCCATGAAGTGCTGAAGCTGAGAGTGAGCCTCTCCCACCAGGCAGGTCTGCAGGGCCATTATTGAGCCTGGTTCCCTGACTCCAAAAATCGGAAACTTTTTCATTTTTCCTGTTAGCAGTTTGAAGCCATAGCAAGGAAGTGGGAATGTGGTGGCCCTCTTGTAGTTACCTTCATACAAACTTCCGAGTCTCCTTAATGCAGCCTCAGGCGTTACCTCCTGGCCTCATCCTCTTCTCTCTTCTTCCTGCTGTCCTGCTGTTCCCACCATAGGGCCTCCCGTGCCTTCAGTCTCAATGTTTCCTATTTTTTCCATTGGAATAGCTCATCTCAGACTCAGCTGAAGGGTCTCATGGTCCAGGAGTCTCCACTGGGGCCACAGTACCTTATCACCTCCCCTCTTCATCCTGAGACTACAAGTGGCTTCTGACAGGGACTGCCATCTTGTTAGGTAGTTAGAATAGGAAAAAGGAGTCCAGAATGGTGGTGGCTAAAAGATAAGGAAGGGTAAATTCCCCGAAAATAGAACAGAGGAAGGTCCAAGTGAGTGAGAACCTCAGTGTAAAATAAACAGCACTCCTGGCTAGCCTGATTTACATAGAGCAGGCCCAGGAAAAGGAGAAAAAAACATATAAAAAGAGGAGCCAATATTGGGCTGGGGGCCTCTCTTCTTTTCGCATCTTTCGGGTGGTCATTCCCTCATGCCTCAAGAATGTATTTTCCTTTACTTTCTAAATAAAACTGAGTGTAGCATGGAGCTGCAACACCGACCTGTCCAAGAGCTGTAACGCTGGTCCACCCATCACTTCAAATTTTTGTTGCGACGAGACAGAACCGAGGAAATTACACACTCACTTGATAATCTGATTCTCCTCTGGGTCCCCAGGGCTCAGCCCAGGGTCTAGTCTGATAAGCACCAGTGGGCTCAGAGGGAGGCGGTGGGTGCTGGCAAAACAGCACCCTCCTTGCGGGTGACCACACAGGACATCCCTCACTCTGGTCTCACCATGCCCACCACACTGAATGCCCCAGAGCTGACCCTGCAGGGCTGCCCTAGAGCACAGCACCCAGAATCTTGGCAAAGGTGGCTTCTCATCGCTGTGCCAGGAAGGGCTGTGGAGGCCTACAGTGTGGCTCCTCCACAGGGGACTCTGTGAGGCTCCATTTGCAAGACCAACCAAGGTCCCAGAACCCCCAGGGTAAGGATACCAATTTCTTCTCAAAATAATCTCCCGGTTCTAGGAACAAGATGTACACTTATTTCCTTCAGATATGGGGACAGTCCAGGAGATGGGGAGTCTTACAAAATATCACTCACAGAGCTTGAATTTGAGACTCAAATGCTGCTGGAACTTACCCAAGTCACACTGCCAGCAGGTAAGGGTCACAGATCTGACCCAAGCCTGGCCCAGTCAGTGAGGGGCTTGTTAGCTCAGTCCCTCTCTCTAGCGCCTGAACGAAGTACTTTCCCATCTGTCTTCTCCTAGTGGCCTCAAGACAGCTGGTGGTAGGTGATATTGTTCATGGTCCCATTTTCCAGATGAGGAAACTGAGGCACAGAGAGCTCAAGGGTTTTCCTGCACCCAGTAGGCAAGTTGGACTCCAACCAGGTCCATCTTGGCCCTGCTCTGCCTCTAACTTGCAGCCCAGGTGCAGGAGAGTGTGTTAGGGGAGGGCGGGTGTGCATCAGACTCTAAGGGGCCCCTTTTCAGACCACGCATCCCTGAAGTTCCGGGGACTGTGAGTTGTGCTCACCATGGTGGTGTTCCTCGGGTGTGTCAGATGGGACGTGCTGGACCAACCCTCCTTGCTCTCGGATCCCTGTCCTCCTTCTCACCTTTGTAGACCCCTGCTGACAGTCAGGCCCTGGATAGGAAGGGAGAAGCTGGAAGGTCCCTGTGGGCTCAGGACTCAGGTCAAAATGTTTCCCCAGGTAGACCTCAGGATGGATGAGTTCTTACGGGCCAAGTACGTCAAGGCCTATGACCTTGTGCTGCTCTAGCTGGGCTTCTGAGGCGTCTCGTTAACCGAGACCACTCTGGCTGCCTGCCAGGGAGCTTGCTTTCTCACCTCTCCATCCTCCGCGTCCTTCGCTTTGCATCAGGCCAACACCCACCCACCTTAGTAGTAGACAAGACACTTCTATGGGGGAACGTGCTGTTTCTTTTTTTAATGAACGAATTAATTTCCAGCTGTGCCAGGTCTTTGCTGCTACACTGGCTTTTCTCTAGTTGTACAAGTGGGGCCTACCCTGTAGTTACGGTGCGAGAGCTTCTCGTTGCTGTGGTCTCTCTCGTGGAGCATGGGCTTTAGCCCATGCAAACCGGTAGTCACAGGACGTGGTCACGGTACTCGTGGCTCCCGGCAGGCTGTTCTGGGCCACTGGGGGGCGCTGTGTCACAGGCTTCCCTGGTGGCTCAGCTGGTAAAGAATTCTCCTGCAAAGCAGGAGACCCCAGTTTGATTCCTGGGTCAGGAAGATCCCCTGGTGGACGGTATGACAACCCTCTCCAGTATTCTCCTCTGGAGAATCTTCATGGACAGAAGAGCCTGGTGGGCTATAGTCCATGAGGTCACAAAGAGTTGGACGACTAAGCACAGCACGCAGCACAGAGTCACCATAATCCAGGCGTAAACTGCTGTCTCTTTTGCTCTGCATCCCCAGAGTGTCCCTGCCTTCCTTATATGGCTGCAGGCGGCTCACCCAGCTGAAATGCCATCTCAGCAGGGAAGAGGGAAAGAAAATGGTGGGGAGAGGACAGGTGCATCTTTGTCCAGGTGACCCAGAACTTTCATCATTTCTGCTCATATCCATCGGTCAGAGCCTAGTCACACGGTCTATCTTCCACAGGAGGCTGGGGAATGCCTTATTTATATATAGCCATGTCCCATCGGCTATCACTTAGTCACATGATCTATTTTCTACACGAGGCTTGGAAACACAGTCTTCAGCCAAGTCTATTATCCTGTCCTAGGAGGAACTCTGTGGTTTTGTTACTAAAAGGAAGGGGAAGAACGTGTCATGGGGGGCAATTAGCTGTTTTATTTGTTAATCACCTGTTCATTTAGGTCTCAGGAATTCTTTCTCCTTGAGAAACTGAATAACAGTGACTTGACTCGTTAGGATATCTACTATTTACTTACAAAGAAGGGAGATGATTTAGGGTCTGATTCTGCAGCCCATTAAGGTTTCTCATATTCTCACATCCTCTCCCACATGATCACAGAATGGCTGCTACAGCTCCGGTCATCTTGTCACCATCCACTGACATTCGAGGAAGAAAAGATATGCAAGGGATTTTATCTTCTTAACTCTCATTTTTAAGAAAAAGTGAGAAACCTTACTCTGAAACCTAAACAGGCTTAACCCACATATCTTTGAAACTATAACCATAGTACAAGTCCACCTCCAGCTTCCACACAGGCTGGGAAAACAATATCTGGCAGAGCAGAATGATCTTGCCATGACTGATTAGACCAGTGAAAAGTCACCCCTTGGAACTGAGCTGGTGACCAGTGAGCAAAGAGAGAATCCTGCAGTGATGAATTCTGGGCCACAGAGTCAGCAGTCTTCTGGGGAGAGGGTGTGCCCTCCACAGCCTACTGACCCCCAGTGTGGTGATATTGACCCACCCTCCCTCAACCAGGACCCTCCACCCCAAGTCTCCCCTCCCCTCCAGCAGCTCCTTGATCTCCTCTGTTTCCTGCTCCCCCTGTGCTGCTCTCAGTGGTCCCTGAGGGCTCAGACCCCACCCCAAGTCCAAGAGCCTGGCTGACCCTCATCACCTCTTTTGTGCACCAGACCCCGAATCTTCCTCTCATCCTCCCTAGCCTCCCAGCAGTCACCTTCCTCCTGGTGACTCCTGGCAACTCATCAATGAAGGGCAGTTTGACTTAACACCAGTGATTGGAGTTCTCTGAGTCTTAGTTCTCTCATCTTAAAATGCAGACATTAGCCCCCAGCTCTCTTGGTGTTCAGAAGACTATATTTGATGGAGCCCTTAGGGCGTTTAAGTCAATTCTTTATCAAATCTGGAACTTTCTTTAGTCACCCTGACCTCAGGTCATTGTGGCGGCTTGTAAATCATGAATAAAGACAAGAATATTTACATGATTCTGGGATGGAGCCCTCTGTATTAGTGTCTAGAGCAGCAAGACCCTGCTTGGCCTGATAGATGGCACTCCAGTCCCAGAGAAGGGCAGGGGGCCTTGCAGGAGTGAGGGGGTGAGGGGCCACCCTTCAGTCCCTGAGGAGGCTGATCTCTTTGCAGAAGGACACGGGCTTCTCTATGGAACGTCTGGGATTTGGCCACAGTTCTCCTGGCAGGTGGACTCATTTGGCGCCTCTGCCACGACCCCCAACCTGTTTGCCCTGGCGGGCTTCAGTGGCCACATCCTCTCCCGATAGACTATGACCTGAAAGAGGCCATGCAGAAAGACCAGGTGAGCCGTGAGCTGCCTCCACTGCTGCCAACCCGCCTCTGCTTCTTCCCCCTCTATTCCTTCCTGCATCTCAGAGGCCCTGCTATTCTCCCGAGCATTTGGGATGCTGGTGGCTACACAGGCCATGGGATGTCCCAGCCCCATCTTTGCCCTGCTGTGCCCTCCGGCATCAATGGTTCTCTCCTGCTGCAGGTCTAGCTCCTGGCTGAGCTGCAGGCCCAGGTTGGATGCCTGCGGCTCTGAGTCCCCTTACCCCTTCAGCTGGGCTGGCGCTGCCTTCTTCTTTGAGTCTCCAAAGGGACTGGCACAGACCTGCACTCAGTAAACCATGCTCGATGCAGAGAGGAGGCGGTGGGTGGTTCAGGGTACCCGGGGCATAATAACTCTTCTGATGGGTGGGCAGCGAGCATGAGTGACTGTAACACTCAACAACCACATAGACACTGCCTTTGCCATCTACGAAGTGCCAGGCCTGGTGGGAGCCACTGCCCTCTGGGTTTCCTTTAATCCTCACAGTAGCCTATGATGTAGTTTCTTTATTTCCTGGGGCTGTCTGAAGAAAGTACCAAAAACCAGGAACTTCCAACAACAGAAATGTGTTGCTAACAGGTCTGGAGGTCAGAAGGCTGAGGTCACCCCTGGACACGGCCATGTACCTTCTGAGAGTGTTCAGGTGGGTCAATTCCAGGTCTCTCTCTGCTTCTGGTGGCCTCAGGCATCCTTGGTCTGGAGGTGGCTGACTTACTCCTGTGTCGTCAAGTCATCTCCCTCTGGGCGTGTCTGGATCAAAGTGCCCCTTTTTAAGGACCCTAGTCATATTGGGATCAGGACCCACCCTCAAGATCTCCTTTTTCTTCAATCATTTCTGTAAAGGCCTTATTTCCAAAAAGGCCTCATGAGCTAATGATGTTAAGAATTCAGCATATATTTTCTGAGGGAAACCATTCAACCCTTAACAGGTAGTACTAAAATTATCCACTTTTACAGATGGGTAAATAAAACTCCAGCAGTTCCTTGATCTCCTCTCTTTCCTGCTCCCCCTGTGCTGCTCTCAGTGGTCCCTGAGGGCTCAGACCCCACCCCAAGTCCAAGAGCCTGGCTGACCCTCATCACCCCTTTTGTGTACCAGACCCCGAATCTTCCTCTGGTCCACTCTAGCCTCCCAGCAGTCACCTTCCTCCTGGTGACTCCTGGCAACTCATCAATGAAGGGCAGTTTGACTTAACACCAGTGATTGGAGTTCTCTGAGTCTTAGTTCTCTCATCTTAAAATGTAGACATTAGCCCCCAGTTCTCTTGGTGTTCAGAAGACTATATTTGATGGAGCCCTTAGGGTGTTTAAGTCAATTCTTTATCAAATCTGGAACTTTCTTTAGTCACCCTGACCTCAGGTCATTGCAGCAGCTTGTAAATCATTAATAAAGACAAGAATATTTAGAGGATTCTGAGATGGAGCCCTCTGTATTAGTGTCTAGAGCAGCAAGACCCTGCTTGGCCTGATAGATGGCACTCCAGTCCCAGAGAAGGGCAGGGGGCCTTGCAGGAGTGAGGGGGTGAGGGGCCACCCTTCAGTCCCTGAGGAGGCTGATCTCTTTGCAGAAGGACACGGGCTTCTCTATGGAACGTCTGGGATTTGGCCACAGTTCTCCTGGCAGGTGGACTCATTTGGCGCCTCTGCCACGACCCCCAACCTGTTTGCCCTGGCGGGCTTCAGTGGCCACATCCTCTCCCGATAGACTATGACCTGAAAGAGGCCATGCAGAAAGACCAGGTGAGCCGTGAGCTGCCTCCACTGCTGCCAACCCGCCTCTGCTTCTTCCCCCTCTATTCCTTCCTGCATCTCAGAGGCCCTGCTATTCTCCCGAGCATTTGGGATGCTGGTGGCTACACAGGCCATGGGATGTCCCAGCCCCATCTTTGCCCTGCTGTGCCCTCCGGCATCAATGGTTCTCTCCTGCTGCAGGTCTAGCTCCTGGCTGAGCTGCAGGCCCAGGTTGGATGCCTGCGGCTCTGAGTCCCCTTACCCCTTCAGCTGGGCTGGCGCTGCCTTCTTCTTTGAGTCTCCAAAGGGACTGGCACAGACCTGCACTCAGTAAACCATGCTCGATGCAGAGAGGAGGCGGTGGGTGGTTCAGGGTACCCGGGGCATAATAACTCTTCTGATGGGTGGGCAGCGAGCATGAGTGACTGTAACACTCAACAACCACATAGACACTGCCTTTGCCATCTACGAAGTGCCAGGCCTGGTGGGAGCCACTGCCCTCTGGGTTTCCTTTAATCCTCACAGTAGCCTATGATGTAGTTTCTTTATTTCCTGGGGCTGTCTGAAGAAAGTACCAAAAACCAGGAACTTCCAACAACAGAAATGTGTTGCTAACAGGTCTGGAGGTCAGAAGGCTGAGGTCACCCCTGGACACGGCCATGTACCTTCTGAGAGTGTTCAGGTGGGTCAATTCCAGGTCTCTCTCTGCTTCTGGTGGCCTCAGGCATCCTTGGTCTGGAGGTGGCTGACTTACTCCTGTGTCGTCAAGTCATCTCCCTCTGGGCGTGTCTGGATCAAAGTGCCCCTTTTTAAGGACCCTAGTCATATTGGGATCAGGACCCACCCTCAAGATCTCCTTTTTCTTCAATCATTTCTGTAAAGGCCTTATTTCCAAAAAGGCCTCATGAGCTAATGATGTTAAGAATTCAGCATATATTTTCTGAGGGAAACCATTCAACCCTTAACAGGTAGTACTAAAATTATCCACTTTTACAGATGGGTAAATAAAGCCACCAATGTAAGGATTCTGTGCAGGATGACTCTGATAATAAAGTTCTGGAGAGTAATGGTAACATGGCTAGCAGAATTTATAAGAAAGATTTTGGGCTCTCAGTGGGCAAGAGAAGTAAGCCTCATAAGCCTACTAAGCGCCACACCAAGACCTGCACACATTTCCTGTGGCGGCTCGATTCTGCAGGCAAGTCTATGCGCTGGGTGTGCTTCCCAGAGTCGTGTGCAGAGACCACATCACAGACGAGTCAGGAACACTGTCTGTAGCCAGAGCTAGTGCTCCTAGGAGCAGGATGATGTTTTTGCTTTGTAGCCCTGAGCACTTTCTATCAGAACTTCAACATGGATTGCACCCTTAGTGAGGGGTGATGGGCTCCCCATGTCTGGGGGCATTCAAGTAGAGTTAGAATATGCTGGAAGGCCCTGGTAGCAACCCTTGCCCTGAGGAGGGGTGGGGTGAACATGCAAGCAGGCACCTTCTGAAGGGCAAATTCCTCCACCCCCTGTTGCTTTGGGAGGTCAGGAAGAATCTTGAGGAGGAAGCAGCAGAGGGAGACGTTGGCCATGAGTCACTGAGAGGGAAGCAGGGTGCAGGCAGCCATGAGACTCAGGCAGGCTCTGGGGAGGGGAGCCTGGCAGCCCTGTTGCCCCCTGGGCCTTTACTGTTCCCTCTGGGTTTGCAGGAGATGCAGTTCGTGTGGAGAGGCTCCAGGTCCCTGCTGGCGCAGCAGGAAATCTTCACGCACATCCTGGATGAGAACGGCTACTGCTCATGAGCTCTTGCCTTGGGCCAGACCCTGTCCCCAGCCCTCTCCCTGAAGCACGTCAGCCCTGACCCTCATGGCCAGCCCTGAGGGGACTCACCAAGCACCCATCTTACAGAAAGAACAACTGAGGTCTAGACACCCAGCCAAGGCAGCAACATTGGGCTCAGGAGGCGGCTCCAAGGATCTAAGTCATGGGAACAGCCCTCCTGTGGGCTGTCTGGTTGGAGACCTGGGTTCAGTCCCCTTCTGTCCCTTTACGCCTGTGAGGCTGCAGGCAGGGGTGCGTCCCTCTTTGAAGAGAGGAGATTGTCAACAGGATGAAGGGGCAGCTGGGAGAAGAGGGTGGGTAGGGACTCACCATCATGCCCTGGATGCCCTGCACGGTGACATGCCCGAGATCCCACAGGGCTGAGATGTGGCACCTTCTGGCCACAAGGCTCTCACTGCTCGCCACTAGCCTGTCCTTCCAACTGATGGGAGACAGAGGCCCTGAGCAAGGTTTGCAGGCTCAGATGCTCTGTGGCCTTGCTGAGCCCCACTTGCACGCTCCTGGACCACAGGCTGCATCCCTTTCCAGATGGGGGCGCCTAGCACTGCTCTCTGTCTCACCCTCGGGTTTTACTGGGATGGAGAGCACGTCTTCCCAGATCTACACAGCGATGGCATGTATTCCAACATGGACACACCTGTTACCCAAACAAACATCAGATTCTATGCCAACAGTGTGTTAAAGAATGTGAAAGAGCGTGCCACCTGGTTCCAGACACCACACGTCCTCTGGCCCTGGGTAAGTTGGGGCCCCAGGCCCTGGTTCCTCAACTCTTCCCAAGGACTGCTGTGATAGATCCACCTGGTCTCAAGCCCACCTCTCACCAGATCAGTCTCCATCTGGGCAGTGGGCCAAGCAGCCGTCCCAGCCCTGGCTCAGGCCTCCTTCCCTGCAGCCCCTGACCCTCGAGTCCTCACCCACTCTACCAGCTCTTTCCCCCACCCTGGATCACCCCAGACCCTCCCATCCGGAATGCGGCCCCTCACCCAGGGGGACCTCTTGCTTCTACCCAGCCGTCTCCTCCTTTTCCCTTTGCAGGGCTGGGGCCTGAATCCTGGCTGCTTCTGGGTCAAGGAATGGCCTCAGCACCAACTGAACAGTAGTCGGGAGACTCCCTGTTAGATAAAGTCTCATCAGCCCTCCCATCTGGAACAGCATGTAGGAAGTCTCGCCTTTTCACACGAGGGCACTGTGACCTTCAGAGCAACGGTGCACTGATTTGCCTGGTTCTCCTGTGTGTCTGTTTCAGCTAATACTGGCCACATGAAAGAGAAACAGTCTCTATCACTATGTCTGATTTTTGTCCCCCACGATGTGAATAGCAAGAAGTTGTGTATATAAGCAAAAAGGAGGCTTAGAACTGAGAGACACGAAGAACCCTGGGCAGGTGGCAACCACCCGAGCATCGAGGGAGAAGTACTCTGATCATCGATGCTTATTCTCAACAGATTTGCAAACAACAGGAGAAAATGATGGAGGAAATATTTGCATATTGTGGTATGAAGAAGGCATGGTGGTTTATCCATGATTTAACTTCAATTTTAAATGAACCAAAAACATCTACTGACGGCCTAGTAAACATGCATTGTACATCTGTATTTTTAAAATGATTTATTTTAAAAATTCACATTGGAGTAACTGTGGTTCAGGCATCCAAAGATGGCTCAGTGCCCATTATGCATGTAGATTCAGATATGTTCCTGTATTACTGAGAACCTGAATTTTCTGAACTCTATCAGACTCAAGGGCATCACCAGCCACTCTCAAAACATCTTCTCCAATCTGCCGTCTTTAAACTTATGGCCCCAAGATCTCCTCTTGTAAACTTTCTCTTACTTTAGGAATAGTAGTGACAGATAAGACAACTCAAGTCATAGCCTCCCAATAAAAGGGACTCTGCTTATTTAACTTACATGCAGAGTACATCTTGAGAAACCCTGGGCTGGATGAAGCACAAACTGGAATCAAGATTGCCAGGAAAAATATCAATAACCTCAGATATGCAGATAACACCACCCTCATGGCAGAAAGTGAAGAGGAGCTAAAGAGCCTGGTGATGAAAGTGAAAAAGTGAAAAAAGGAGAGTGAAAAAGTTGGCTTAAAGCTCAACATTCAGAAAACTAAGATCATGGCATCCAGTCCCATCACTTCATGGCAAATAGATGGGGAAACTGTGGAAACAGTGGCTGACTTTATTTGGGGGGGCTCCACAACCCTGCAGATGGTGACTGCAGCCATGAAATTAAAAGACGCTTACTCCTTGGAAGAAAAGTTATGACCAACCTAGATAGCATATTAAAAAGTGGAGACATTACTTTGCCAAAAAAGGTCCATCTAGTCAAGGATATGGTTTTTCCAGTGGTCATGTATGGATGTGAGAATTGGACTATAAAGAAAGCTGAGCCCTAAAGAATTGATGCTTTTGAACTGTGGTGTTGGAGAAGACTCTTGAGAGTCCCTTGGACTGCAAGGAGATCCAACCAGTCCATCCTAAAGGAGATCAGTCCTGAGTGTTCACTGGAAGGACTGATGTTGAAGCTGAAACTCCGATACTTTGGCCACCTGATGCAAAGAGCTGACTCATTTGAAAAGACTGATGCTGGGAAAAATGAGGGCAGGAGGAGAAGGGAACGACAGAGGAAGAGATGGTTGGATGGCATCAACCGACTCAATGGACATGAGTTTGGGCAAACTCTGGGAGTTGGTGATGAACAGGGAGGCCTGGCGTGCTGCAGTTCATGGGGTTGCAAAGAGTTGGACACGACTGAGTGAGCTGAACTGAACTGAAAAGGCACTAAATTCTTTCAACTGGGAAGCCCATAGCTCCGGTTACATAAACCGGAGCTGATCCTAAAGGATCAATACAGAAGTTGAAATTGAAGTAAATAGTGTAATTTTAAAAAGGCTGCTTGGTTAAAGAATGTGCCGAAAGAGGACCCATTCAAAAACTTACTCTTCTGACTATATCTGGTATAAAAGGACTCTTTTAAGGAATACTACAAGGGTGCATTTTATCTGTATCCTTCTTATAATATGTCTACTAATTTTTAAATGCTTTTCCAGGCCCCAGGAAAAGCTATCTAAGAGAGAGAAAGTTTTCATAACACAGACTATTCACACTAAACCTGGGGCTCCCGAATTCTTTAAAGTGATAGTCAACGGCTTTCTCACTTTTAATCTTGAACAATTGACTTCGCCCACCTTCTGCAGGGCATATTCAGAGGGGCCGTCTCTCCTGTTCCTCTCAGGACTAAGGCGTGTCCAAGAAATAGGGGGCTTGAAAGTGAGCGCGGAACTACAGAGTCTTCCCGTGGGCTAACACCCCGCTCCCGAGTCCCCAGCCTCTTGCTTCTCGAAGAGCTTTAGCCTCCAGGCCTCCTCTGAGTTCCAAAGGGTAAATTTAACCAGAGAAGTGGCAGAATGCAGGAACAAGGGGAAGCAGTAAAGGCAGAGGAAATGGTAACAGGTTAGCCATCAAACAACGTCAGACCTCCAGTTCCCCCTCGAGGGCGGTAGGTGATCACTTGACCGATACTTTGAGTTGTTTATATGGAAACTAGACACCCTCCAACTGGGTGAAAGCTGCT